>JAWPHD010010259.1:0-95538 GCA_037043455.1 Cyrtodaria siliqua | reverse complement strand
TGAACACGGAACATTCAATGTGTTGTTTTCATACCATTCCATGGCCAGAAGCGTATTGTCCCAGTCTCAAACAAAATGCTTTGCCCTAAAAGAGGAAACAATGGGCGAAATAAACAAAATGCAATTTAGTTGAGAGCAGAGGTTAGTAATCAGAAATCAAAATTGTCTGTTCATGTTTGTGTTTAGAAAATATCCCACTTCTGACACCAAATAATAAGCGGATACCGTTTTGTAAGTGGTTTGCCGAAACACTATCCCACTTCCGACACCCATTTAAAGAGCATGTCTTAAGGGGAGTAGTAAGTCGAAAAGTGTTTGGAGGCATGTGTGTAAGTATTTCAATCGCTTCAATGAAGCAATACTTTAAACTTATAGAGTAAGTATTGTAATTTTATGTAACAATTTGGCAATTGTGTTGGCAAAAATACTGTTTTCGCATTCACATGCTTCATTCAAATCCTCGCTCCCCATCCTCCCCCCTCCCCCCCCCCCCCCCAACCCCAAATCTTTATTCGATTACTGTTTAATTGAATATTATGTAATTAATCATAACGGAGATACTTTTAACATGTTCAATTTCAAGTCACATAAACAGTTACATTAAACATGCTTGCTTTATATATGTTTGATATACCCTCTTAGTGACACTTATTCTACAAATTTAGGCTGTAAATACATAGTTTTCTAGAGCTAATTTGACTTTATGACAGATTATATAAATTTCCCTACGAGGCGAAGCCGATCTGCAGCTACTCATTGTTAAGTACAAGGTATTAGTCGGCATGCGTTTGGTCAATCGCAGATTATACATTTGTATATTCCGCTTTATACATATGCTTAATAGTTTTAGCGAAGAAGAATACACTGAATTCCACGCCATGATAATCAATGCAGAATTTGACAGAATGCTGAATATAGATAGCTACGACGAATATACATATATTATTAACGCAGTGATTGGCAGTTGAGTAAAAGTCTGATCAATTGCCTGATTCGGTAATGATAATTGATATAGCTGTACCTTTTTTTCTATCTAGATATATATTTCTTGCATACCGGACAAGGATATCCGTCATTTTACCGGGGCTAGATATATCCATCTCACCCTAGGGTCGAGATAAAATTCACGCGCGCCAACATCCGGTATGCAGGAAAACATGCAAAACGTTAGTAACTGGCGGCGTCAACGCGCAACATGTCTCTGATATGCAAGAAAAAGAATCTATCATGGATATTCGGTTCAGATAGGGAATTCCAACCCTCGGTATAAGTGTTTTAATCGGAACCTCGGCAGAGCCTCGGTTCCGATAAAAACACTTATACTTCGGGTTGGAATTCCCTATCTTCACCGGATACCCATGAAAGATTCTTATAATAGACACTGCACATAAACTATCTATTTATCAGGCATCTCACCATCCGAAGGACCTATTTGTGTCAACTGTCCTCATACACTCGTATATCATTTCAAGTCATTGTTAGGTATATTCGACACACTTATTTTACCTTATATGGATGGGATTGGTGTGGGTGTGTGAGGTGGAGGGGGGTGGGGGTGGGGGAGGGGGTAAACAGATATGAAGGTCTACTTTCTTTTTGTTGCATTCGTTTGTAAAGAAAAACTAATCATAATACGCCAGACATATATTGTTAATGGAGCTTTCATCTTGAATTAAGATAAAACGGAAATTGTATATTTCAGAATTTTTTTTTTTTAAATAAAATTATCTTTATCAAATAATCAAGACGGAATTTATAACTACATGCATTATAGTATTACGTATTAATTATTTAAAGTTGTTAGATCCATTAGTTTGTCATTGGGTAAAAGCGTCTGTTATTAACATGTGTGTGGCGATGCTGTTTGTAAAAGCAGTAGGGGTAACGTATTTGAATCCAATTTGCAGATCAATATTTTAATAAAAAGGTCGTCTTTGTACTATTTTTATCGACACGTATTTTTTTCTCTGTGAGACTTTTAAGTTGTTTGAAAAGAGTGAAATATGCGGCACTCAGTAGGAAATACAACTCTACATATGCTATCAGACCGAAGTAGCACGTTCCTTATACGCATTTATCGAAGTGTAAGTATCAAACTGAGAAGAGTATGATTGATGAACGGTAGTAAAACTGCTTGCCACCATTCACGCATTCTAGTCCCGGGTTGAACAGAACTCAATATTTAGAATGTCAATAGTGCAGAAATTTGATCCATCCAGTAGAGAGTTATTCCCCCTATGACACCCATTTAAAGTTTGACATTAAAATAGTTATACGTCTGACAGTGTAGCCGACGTGTGTCTATTAATATAAGTATGTATGTTGTAAGTATGTTGACCGCTTCAAAGAACAATCATTCAAACTAAAAATAGTAGCTACTGTATTTTAAGTAACCATGTGGCAATGACACTGGAACATGTGTTGGCAGAATTTATGTTTCAGTGTCTTATTCATATGCGTCAATCAAATTCTTTTTGTTTTCTCCCATGATTTTATTAAGTGTCGGGTGTATAAAAATATACTGTATAATAGGGAATCAATCCTATATTTAACACGTTGATTTCAAATCGGGTTAAAAAGTTTCATTTATTACCGTCTTAAATGAAAAAGTCATTGAGTACCTTCTTTGTGGCTTTCTAGGCTATTGTTTTTATTGTTATTTTTTTGTATTTATATATATACGAGCATCTTTGTGTTTTACTTATATTGCCTATTAATGCTGCCTTGTTTGTTAAGATAATAGTTCATGGCGGAGATTCTTTTATTTACACTGTCCCGTTTTATTGGGATGACAGTTGGGTAAGTGTGAGGTTTGGTGCACCCTGTAACCTCGTTTAAACCTGGTTTAACCCCTGCCCCCCAAAACACACACATACACACCCAGCGGCCTTGTTTGTCTTTTTGCGTGTTTTGGGGTTTACTGTGTTCTGTGTTCTGTGAAAGCTACATTTCCTGTTCGGCTTTTATACTTATACTTATTTTCGTCAGTTTTGTAGATATGTTCTTTTATTATGTTTTCCATCTGAAATTACTGTCCATATGTAGAACAATTATAAGACTCAATTTTCCTAAATTTAATTTGAACATCACAACAATAGTGATTTTTTTTTATGATAATCAAAACATACATAATTATAATTCTATTGTCTGCATAGGTATTTAGTTTAGTTTAAATTGTATCTATTTCAATGCTCCAGTCGATGTTTTCTGTAAATGTTCATGATTTCATTTTCTGGACGCCTGTGTAAAAAAACTTTCAAGTACACTTTGTACACCATACCCAGGTGCCCGGCCGTGCACGAAAATTGCCCGGAGGGGCACTTGGGGTCTTCCTCCACCAGTGGAAGCTGGAAAGTCGCCATATGACCTTAGCTGTTGGTGCGACTATAAAATCCAATTCAATTCAATTGTACCCCAATCTAGATACAATATTGTAATATCAATATTAATAATCATCAAACACCAGAGTTAGTTTGTTGCTGCTAAAACAGTATTGAAATTGCGAAATCACTATATTTGTATTATAAAGGGAGGTAATCTGAAAATATTCCTGTATGGCGCAAAAGTGAGTGAACAGGTCAGCTTATTTTCTCCTTCTTTTGGTGCTGGGGTTATCTTCTGTTTATTTCAATAGAACAAAACTGTGTTAAATCAAAGTTTAAACCATAAGACCCGGAAATGCTGTTTAAACCAAAACAAGGGGAATAACTGTGCGTACAAGTTTGATTCAAGGAAAATTGTTTTCATGACAGTGCTGGCCTTTTAACAAAGGTATTAACATATAAGACCAAACAAAATATATTTTTATTGTGTCTACATGTATGGGTAAAGTTGCGGAAGTTTCTTTTTTGTTGAGTATAGCACTGACTGATATACCGTTGTTTACATGTCTACGTGTTTTGACCTTTAACATAGAGCAGGTGCTGATTCCACGCCGTGAAATTTAATGCGTTTGATAGATGACCTATAAAGAGGGCAGCTGATTTTAGCGGCATTGAATGCACAACTCCACGCTGTGATAATTAGTGTTGATAGGTGACCGATTACGAGAGGCTGACTGCAGTAAATTTACTATCGTGGCATCGAATACGCAACTCAACGCCGTGGTGATTAGTGTTGATAGGTGACCGATTACGTCAAACTGGCTGCAGTATACGCGGCATTTTATTCCACATCGTGATAATTAGTCTTGATAGGCGACCGATTAAGGGGTGCCGAATTAAATAATTCCGTATGCATTGATGATAATTGTAGAGTTTGATGTGTTATGTTAGCGGTGGAGAATAAACAGTTCCACGACGTTATACAAATAAAATAAAGTATTTAATTATTGAAGGATTTATAAGTTACGTTGAATGTTTACACGTGATGAAAGTGTTCATTTTTAATTGTCTTAACAAATCTACCTTGATGCCCTCTGTGAACAAAAAAATAATAAAGGAATTTTTTATATATTAGATTGAAAAATAAAGGGTTTTTTTATTTAGAAAATGTTATTTATTTAAATTATACATAACTATTTATATATGAAAAATAAAAATATGGAACGCTTCACGAATTTGCGTGTCATCCTTGCGCAGGGGCCATGCTAATCTTCTCTGTATCGTTCCAATTTTAGTATATGTACTGCCGAAGCAAGTACATATAACATATGATTTATGAATGTTTATAAGTCATATAATATATAAAGTAACTAAAAAATGGACTCTATTTTACATATATTCAAGGGGATTAACTCATGTACTTTCTGTGGATTTAAGCAATTGTGCATTTTATAAATAATTATAAACCGACACAACACCAATATATATTAAAATAATAGTATTTGATATACATTAATAGTAAACATTGATTGTATATGAGATAATAAGCACAGAAACAATGAAATGTTGTTTTTTTTCCGAAATATTTTGCCTTAAAATATTCCGGCAGTCTACGGAATAATTCGTCCTAACAATCGAACATTTCCGTTAAAAATAACAAGTTCGGCATTTGTCGGCAATATTGATATATACCGGCAATATTGATATATACTGATAAGAAATTCTTATAGCTTCGTAGTATGCAACATTAAATCAGTATATAATCCTGTGATATATTCACCATGATATACAGTAAAGTCATACACAAAATAATATTACATGCAACAGAATATACAGCCTTAAATATTATATATTTAACTACGAATGTAAAGATTTTCGCATTTTTCCGTAAAGATTCGTGAAACTCCGTTGAACTCCGATTGTAAGTCGACATTAAATCATATTTCTATAAATAAATGTACAGAGTAAACGGAAAAATCAATACTCGTACCATCTAATGATGGTCTTATGCCTACCGTTTATTGTTTATATATTAAAATTGTACCTTTGAGGCAGGTAAGATCTAACTAAACGGCTTTAAAAATATAGATTGGTTATGTATTATAACGGAGATACATTTATTGTTTAATTTCAAATCGCATTAAAATGTTACATTCATCAATTACCTCCTAGCTTTTTACATAATTTTTAACAGCTATAACATATACATTGTCTAAGGCTCTTGTTCTCATGCTTTAAATTCATTTTCTAAAGTCAATCTGACCTAATGACCGCTTACACAACTTACCCTACGAAAAAACCCATCCACGTTCAAACACGCTATTAATTGCAACCTGGGATGACAATTGAATATTTAAATCCCTTTTGCAATCTATAAGTCGGCCTGCGCTTGGTCAATAGTAGATTATTCGCCTAGATTACCCGCTGTTTAATAGTTTTAGCGGAAATGCCACGCCCTGATAATAAACGCATAATTTGATAGTTACCGGTGAAGGCTAAGTATACACAAAGTGCAAAGCCGTAGCAATGAATGCAGTGATTGACAGTTGAGTGAAATTCGGAATTATTGTCCGAAGTGGGGAGGTTTGCTTTCCTAGCTAGACAAAGCTCCAAATAATGCGCATGTTATAATTAATTATCAGGCATCGCCATCCGAAGTACCGGTTTGATACGTCACCTACTTTAGATAAGTAGGTATAATCGACGCAATTGTTTCAATCCAATGTTTGTGTGTGTGTGGGAGTGGGGTAGGGGGTGGCGGTGGGGGAGTGGGAGTGGGGCGGTTAAAATGATTTAAATTCAGTTTTAGATTCGTTTGTTAAATAAAGCTACATACAATACAACAGAACGATATTCATGGACCATCCACATGCAATTAAAATAACATAGACATGTTATTTTAAAATTCAGAATTAAACATTAAACTATCTCAATAAAATCGTCAGCGAGAAATTTCACTACAAACATTATACTATTTTTACGCTTAAATGATATATTACCAAGATGCTTTGTCACAGTGTTTAAATCATAAACGGCTAGTTGTTAGATCTAATATTTTTTCAGTGAGCTCTTTTACATAGTAACATGTGTATTACGATGATTTTTGCAAAAGCATTATAGTTACTTATTGGCATCCAGATTATCAAACGATTTAGAGTTGTTTAAAATGTATGGAAGATGTAGAATCCTATCGAAAATACAAAACTAAATTTTCTGTCCATTTGCTGTCGACCGGACACACATATTATTTTGACGTGTTTATCGTAGTGTAGGTAGTGTGTTTAGAAACTATCATTTATTGTTTACGTTGTGTTCGTAGTTTGCCGTAACGCTATCCAGCTTCTGACTCCCATTTCAGGTGTCTGTCGTTCGGATAGAGTAACAAGTCCGACAGTGTTGCGGACGTATGTCTCATAAGTATTGTGATCGCTTCCAGCATTCAATCCTTTTAAGTAATATAGTAACTATTGTAATTTGACGTAACAATATGATAATTACGCTGGCAAATGTATTGGCAAAATGTACTTTTGTCTCATTCTCGTCAATTAAATCCTTTCCACCCACCTTTTTTTAATTGTCCTGTGTATAAGGATATAGGCAATTAAATAATAACGGAGATATATTTCAACTCGCGTGAAAAGTTACATTCATTACCTTCATAGATTTAATATGATTGCTTTAAATCTTTAAGACATACCATTTATAGGAAGGACATGCATTCTACAATTTCAGGGTTGAAATACATCGTTTTCTAGAGCCAAGTTGACATTATGACAGCTTACATAATTAGGTTAGCTTTAATCTATGTTATGTGTACACAATCCTCGCTATTATCCTGTCTCCAGCGTCCAAATAGACAAGACAGTGTAAACAAAACTACACCCCATCAAAAGGAATTCTCTAACAATAAAGTCCACACCCAGAGAAAAAAACACTAAATAAACGCTAAGCTGTTGTTGTAAAGCTAAATAAAATACAACATAAGAAACATCTCAGGATGTATCCAGAATTGTACTGAACAACCACAGCAGTTGCAGCCA
Source organism: Cyrtodaria siliqua (assembly GCA_037043455.1). Lineage (NCBI taxonomy): Eukaryota > Metazoa > Mollusca > Bivalvia > Adapedonta > Hiatellidae > Cyrtodaria > Cyrtodaria siliqua. The sequence continues at coordinate 88,175 of JAWPHD010010259.1, read as the reverse complement.
AAGAGAAAACCATCTAGGGTACGACCAGAAAACCCGAGGGACGAAAGCTCACGCACTTACCTCCCATGGTCGGGGTTTCAGTAGGTGCAATCATAGAGTCCCAAGAGGTTGTCCACTCATCGCACAAGGGAAAAGTGAAGCGTAGTGACTGACTATAGAGGGGTCAATCACTAAACACGCAGTGCGTTGTAATACTAAAGGGTCGTACCCTAAAATATGCGGCACTCAATAGAAAATACAAACCTACATGGCCTATCAGACCGGACGAGCACATTCTTTATACGCGTTTATCGAAGTGTAAGTATCATATTGAGAAGGTGTTCCCCCTCTAACACCCATTTAAAGGGTTTTACATACGACTAGTTATACGTCTGACAGTGTTGCGGACACGAATAACAGATATTAACTACTGTAAGTTTACGTAACATTTTGGCAATAACGAGGGCAAGTTGGCAGAATATTTTTTTTGTATCATTCATATGCGTCAATGAAATCTTTTTTTCCGCATGATTTTATTTAGTGTCCGGTGTATAAAAATATACTGCATATTAGGTTATCAATCCTAAATTTAACGTATTGATATCAACTCGCGTTAACAAGTTTCATGTATTGCCCTCATAAATGATATATGATAGCTTTAAATATGGCAGATATACTCTATTTCTATGTTATTAAAACATAGTTTTCGACAGCCAAGTTGTCGGCAAACGATTAATAGATGCTTACTTGTTTGAGTGTAGACTAATACGCACAATATCAGCCGTGATAATTAATTTACAAGTTGATAGTTGACCGATGAAGGAATGACTCGAATAGTTCGTAATTATTAACAAAGTGATTGATAGTTGGGTGAATCTGATCACAAAGATTTTTTTAAAAGAAAGTTCTTTCAAAAATTCCTTGCTGATCATTTGCCCGATGTGGTGATAATAATATACCGTACCTTTGTGTGTGTGAGAGGGTGGGGGGGGGGGGGGGGGAGATGGGGGGGGGGGGATACATGATATGAAGGTCTACATTAGTTTTATTTCAATCGATAGAGCTAAACACAATCAACCATAACGATATTGATACACGTTGGTAAATGGAGCATACACGTGTCAAAATAAGGCGGACATTGTGGTTGCTTTGTGGCTTTCTATATTCAAGTGTAGTAATTGAACACGCACTCTGTTGAAACGATATAAAATGCCATTATTTACCCATTAACGAAACCGTCAGGAGTAATGTTGTTTGGAATAAGCCCCACTACGGTTCACTCTCACAACCTACCACCTCCCCCAACCACCCTCTCTCAAAATAGCATGTCTAGTATCCACTGATACAATTAACCCGATACACTACATAATCGCCATTATATAATATAAATCTTATATCGAAATAAAAATAAGAAGTCAAATAATTTATTGACACGCACATTTATAAAGTCTAATTTATTATAAAAGTTTATGGACACAAACGTATACAGACAGATATAGAGCTTATATCATAATTATACAAACTAAAGTGTATTAAAAGTAAAATCATCATGACTGTTCTAGCTCTTGTCCCATCAACAAACATTGGCTATGCGGATTATTTATTATTTGTTAGTAGTTGATAAATAAAGACCTGATTATCAAAGTTCTTTCTAAATAAAGGTAATTTATGCATGGGACCAGTGTATTGTAATTGCCGTTGCCATTTATATGACTGCTTAGGTTGTCTATTTCTTCCTCTTTATCTGACTCGTTTATGATTATATCAGTTTATTTCTTCTATTACTTCGTAGTCCATCCGTTCGGGTGAGTGTTTTCTCTTCGTACAAGCGTCAATGCTGAAACAAATCAAATACCGTTAAATAAAATCCTGCAGGTATCAACTAAACCGTATTATATGTTTCGTTTAGTTATCAAACTAGGATAAGTTCATCATATATGACTGATTATTGTATAAGTGGTCTATTTAACTCTGTATGTATTGTAATCGTAAATACGTGCATAACCTCTTTTAAACTGTCTTTCTTTAAATAAAAACTGCATGAAAAGTTATGTGTACATCCATTAATATTCATTTACACTATTGAGATTGCTTACGAATAATGCCTTACGCTTCGACTATTCACAAGTTCCAGCTTGCATAACAAAATATCACATTGTTCACAAAGTTTAACCGGTATTTTTTCTCCAGTTGTTCTTACGCAAGACTGTTACCTTTAGTCTCGTCCGTCTGATAAGAACTTTAACCAGGCGGGCCCAGACTAACTATCGTCCCAGTGTTAATACATATTTTTCAATATTTTGCAATCAGAATAAAAACAAAATCTTAAAATCACAAACATTTCTGAATAGCTGTTTGAAGCCAATAATTCAAAGGGGACTTAATGAAGACTATTTTATTTTATGATAGCTTCAGTTGTCTCAAATAGTATAAACATTAACAAACACAAGGACTTAGCCTGTCTAGGGCCCGTATAGCGGAGTATACCGAACACGTTAAGGAACATGGGAATATATTCGAAGGTAAGAAAAGGGTAGTTAACACGTTTTATAAAGATTGTATGAAAGTGATCATGACTGAGGATCTTACACATTTTGTAAATCACCTCACCACAGAAGTCCTTGTCGCAGGAGAGTTCTTAAATTAAGGAAGGATAAAAATATGGGACAGGGAAAGCAGCATTCAAGGACGACAGTCAACCACAAAACACAAAAACAAACACGCAAACAGACAAACAAAAAGGCAAAAGTAATAAAAAATGCAAACGACATCACAAACACAAAAGGGTTAAGTTTATATTTTAAAACAATATCAGATTTACGATAAAACAAATTTACAAAGGTATGGTAACGGTAGCTCTGATGGAACAGCTTTATAGCTATACAAAGGTTACACATATTAAATGGATACACGGCTACCTTGATTTTATCTAAATCTCGCGGCACCCCGTTAGTTTTTCTACATAACTAGCATGTGTTTAATCATTCATATTAATTATAAGAATAGTATATAACCGAAGTTATTTAGGGTATGTATTATTTACCATAGTAGAAAAGAAAGGGTTGTCAATATTTAATACCACCCAGATATTAAAGGCATTGATGACATGTGCCTTTTATAATAATTGAGACAGGAAGATTTAATGCGAATACAGATATTCTCGTATAATAGTATTATAATCTACCTACATCGATAAAAGTGCGGATTATAATAATAAGTTTAACATACAGTAAAACAAGTATACTAATCTCTAGGTCCACTAATGCTTTCAATAGTAACTGTATATATATTCTAAGTACCAATTAGTATAATAGTGCTACGTTTGCTCATTGAATTTGATCATACCTTAGTAAGCAAGCTGTTACTAAACAAAACCCAGCCATAACAAAGAACACGAACGAGTTCGAAACTGCCACAGTAGCAGCGTAAACGGAACTTTCTGAAACGGTTGCCACCAGGGCGCTTGTTATCTCAACTGTCGCTATACCTGCAAACAGTGAACCTGAAAACAAAAAACAAAAACAAAATCATGTTACGAGCACATGTTGGGGGTATTACTCAAAAACTTCTATAATCATGTACAATGAAGCAGTACTACTGGAATACATCTATTTAGACATGTCGATGCTTTCTGGGAAAACACACCTACCTAAGAGGCAGTTCGCAAGCAATTTACTATTATACATTCTTATCTCGAACACAACATTCAGTTATATATACGGTTGACAATTTCACGAGACAAATAATAAATTAATGATTTAGTTTCACAAAATGAAGATAAGAAGAAGATTATTTTTCATTAAAATTATACAGCTGTTTTGAAAACATACAATAGAATGTTATATTATGAGAACTTCATTGTTTTTTCTCCAAAAAAAATTATTTTATTATTAATGAACGTATTACCTTGTTTGTCAGCTACTGTCGATGTTGACATCAAACCTCTTATCAGTGGAATCGTTAGGAACGAAAATATTGATGGAACTGCAACTGAAATAGTAAAACTAAGAGTAACTTAATGTTAGAAAGAAAATAAATCTTGAAAATAAATAATACATTTTGAAGAAAAGAAATAGCAATAAAATATCACGGTAAATCCCAGTGAACTAGGCTATTTGTCGCAGGGGTCATGACCACTGCAATTAACATAACAATCAAGTAAGTGTATTCGGGATATGTATTTTTAAAAATATATTTGCAGAAATTAAAATTTCGATCATTCTCATTCAATGTAAAGGGAGGTAATTTTAAAATTTAAAATTTTGATTCACTATTTCTTTATAATGACAAAGTTATTATCAGTTTGTTTAAAAGCAGAACATTTATTTAAACATATTTTGCCAATGTTTGTAAATACTTCACCTGATAAAAACAACATTCAATTTCTTTAAGCTAGAAGGGCAAAGGAAGAGCTTTACTTATTATTTTCAGTATTATTCAAGGTCGTAATAATAACCAACAGTTTAATTAATTAAATGCATGTTTTTACTTTGTACCGGCCATTATAATATAATACGAAGAATTGAAAGAGACATTCCCATGACACATGTTGTGATTTACTTGGTCATCAATTGAGTACTACGTTAAAGTACTTGCTAAACACCGAGAGTCCGTAATCTGTTAATATACGACTATAGATAGTTCGTGAACTTTTACATATACGACTATAAACAATACGTTAACTGTTACATATAAGTCTATATATAATACGTGAAGTGTTGCATATACGTCTATTTATATTACATGAACTGTTACATACACGTGTATAGTCCAGGAACGGTTACATATACGTCTTTATTCCGCGAAGTGTTACATGAACGTCTATATATATTCATTGAACAGTTACATACACGTGTATAGCCCGGGAACGGTTACATATACGTCTTTATTCCGTGGACTGTTAAATTTACATGTAAACTATATTTTCTTGTTTATTTAAATCAAATAAATAATCAGACTGTCATTAATTTCATAAACAATACTCTGTTATAAAATGAATATATTCAATTCATATAGGAATTTATCGGAATGTTTGTTTAATATACAATTTATTGAACGAGTTCGATACCATTATATAATGCGAGGCTGTGTCGAGCATCGAATCAGTTTGATCAAAGAAAAGGGTATTTCCAACAGGAAGAGTAGCATTAACAGAATACAGTCACTCCAACAAGTATTACAAAGCAAAGTTCACCCAACGAGTTGAATAAATTAAATATTATATAGGCACTAATGTGAGATTATATTTATCATAAAACTCCCAACTGCCACATCGTAATGTAACTGTATAACCATTTTGCAATAACATAGACTGCATCATCGATTTTCTGAAATAGCAAGTTGACGGTTTCGGAAATCGATTAGGCATCGAGCTGAGCGGAAAATACCAATTGATGACTCGGTCTTCACTTGCATATTTATTACACTAGTGTATCAATGATATTTTGTTATGGTTGTATTACACTCTAACACCGCAAGTTATGTGATTAAGTAAATTATACCTAGAAATAAAGCAATGTCCGTCTTCGCCAATGCTTCCTGCACAAAAGAACCAGCGTTTGCCAAGCAACTTAGTATTGCTAAAAGCTCACTTGTAAAACATTTACCAAACAGTTTCAATAGTACTAATCCAAATATTCCTTGTGCAGCGTAACGCAACGACGTAAAATAACCTATTTCCGTTGGTTTCCAGCAAAACGGCATACCGAGTAAGTATATTGTCTCTATGCTGGCACGATTGTTGGCATTCAACTGGATAAAAAAGAACGCCGTAAGCAACAATATAAAGCTCATCCTCTTTCCTTTGAAATCGCTACTGGTATAAAAGTTAATAGTTCTTGCAAAGGTTTTTACTAAAGTTGTAGGTGTTGCTCTATTAGACAACTGATGCGACTCCGGCAAAAAGAAGATGGTAATTAACAATGCTAGTATACACAGGCCAGACGAAATAACCATAGGAACAACGAATCCAAACTGATCAACTAAAATACCGGTTGATAACGCGCCAACTACGGAAAACGTCAGCACAAAGGCTTCAACAACTGTCACTGCAAACAGTCGTTGGCTTACAGTGTTTGTTGTATCGGCCATAAAAGAAAATGTGACTGATAGAAATGAGTAACCGGAGCCAGTAAGACCCTCTATACCGTATGCTATTATAATATAGAAAAGTTCAAGTTTGAAAAATATGACCAATGTAATCAATACAAGTCTTAACACACTGCCAGATATGCTGTAAATGAATAAACACCGTCTACCATACACGTCAGTATATGACGTCAGAACGGTATTCAAGATGATAGATGGAATACGGATAGCCAGAGCATAATATATTATCCAACTAGAAGTCCTCTTTTGCACGTTGGCGTAATCCATGTATTCCTGAGATGAGTGGTTGGACGTTCGACACTCCGTAACATTCGCAAACGTTGCGTTGGGAAACGTTTCCGCTTTGATTACTGATTGTGTGTATTCGTTAACAGAATAATCCACCATTGAAATTCCAGATATATAGAGTATCATTGTAGGATATATGACCGCAATCCGCCATGATGGTAACGTTTGCTTTTTGGCTAGATCCGCCATTTTCACAATTAAGTCAACCGAATGCAAAGGGTTAACGCTACGTGTACAAGTTTTAAAACTGATATTTTCTTCAGATTTGACACATAATATGCACGCAACAAAACATGACTTTGCACTTTATCCCTTGTATAACTATATATATATGAATACATATGATAAACCAAGCTAGATTACACACACGGCTATGAATCATCGATTTGATATGTCTACCTGACCTAAATGAAAGTATAGCATGACGTCATTCAATTAGTTTGCATATCATAATAAACCTAACTCAATGCATATACAGTATACATAAGAGAGGCCCTTCCAGGGGTTTTAGGGATCTTGGGAACATGGCCAATTACATTTAGGGATCTGGGGAACATTGTCAATTACTTTAAGTGATCCAGGGATCAAAGGCCTACGTTTAGGGATCTAGGGAACAGTGTCCTAATGGGGAAACAATGAAAAAGTACCTATTTTGTACGTATAATTGCTATAATTTACTTTTAAAACATAACATTTGGACTGCTGATCACTGTTGACTGCTTTTGACGGCTTTCAGTATTACCTTTTATGACGGTTTTTCGTTGTACGCATCGCTCAACTGGACGCTCTCTTCAGAGAATATCAGGAGGCGGGAGGTGTACAGTACTGGTTCTATACAGGAAAAGTATGAGTGGTCTGCCTGCACCACAAAAAATCGACCGTCATATATAACATTGCATGTGTATAAAATGACGTAAAACACCACATACAAAAACCAAAAAAACAAACAAATAAACAAACAAACAGAGAATATCAACTCTCCTGTTCAACTGAAAGCATTTGCACTGCGTTGAACATTTGCCATGTGTATCCATTGTATCGCCACTGGCTGGTCACGGATCAGCAGAGCTTATGCCGTGGTGCGTGGTTCGTCTGTCTGTCCGTCCGTCCATAACAATTATTTGTGGCGACTACTCCTCTAAAATTATCATGGATTTTCATGATTCTTTACAGAAATGATGCCCATAAGATCTAGTTTATCCTAGCAAAAATTCGGGTTGATGTGAAATCCAAGATGGCCACCAAAGCTAAAAATAGATTTTAAAAATAGATTTTTTTGTGGCGAATTCTTCTCAAAATCCATAAGGGATACTGATTTGAAAAAAATTCCCAAATTGACTGGCATGAAATAGTGTTGGTCCTAAACAAAAGTAATTTTGATCGATTCCAGCGGACATCTTTTTGATGGATTTTCATGAAACTTTGCATGAATGTTGCTATTGATATATAGTTCGAAGAGCTAGGTATCTTTGTTTACATTTTTTGTTTACATAGAAGTATATAGAAAAAACTTTTGGGACTACTCCTCTCAAACTATTTGATGGATTTTCATGAAACTTTACATGAATGTTGCTCTTGATGTCTAGTTGATCCTAAGTAAAACAATTCCTTTCCAAATATCTGAATGATACAGACTCGTCTTTATTATGTCATGAGTGGTAATGTAGACCAAAGTAAGACGCAACCTTGTCACACCACTAGCACTGTCAGAAGCGGTATTCTATTTTAATAGGGACGTTTTAGCCATACGTCAGATTATACAGATAAATGATGAAAACGAGAATATGTGTAAGCAGCGAAACAAAACAAGAGATGCAAGATACAGATTCGGCTTTATTATGTCACAAGTGATAATGTAAGATGCAACCTTATCACATCACTAGCACTGTCGAAAGCTGTATTCTATTTTAATTTGGACGTTTGAACGTTTACCCCTTATTATGGTTGTTCTATTATTGTTTTCAATAGTTAGCATGAGTGTTCATTTTATATAAAACACTATTCAACACGTTTCAATTTGTTGTCTTATGATTGCAAACATTGTGTCGTTTTGATCGCGGGGATGGGTGAACCTTTAGGTGTGTCTCTGCAAGTGTTGAAATTTATACATGACGAGTACAGCAGTCATTTAACATGACGAGTACAGCAGTCATTTAACATGTTTAATAAGAAAAATGTTTAATCCTAAAATAAATCATACGCTCATAATTATAATGCGCACTGGGTGCTGTTAATGCATATGAACTCTGTATAAGACGTTACTTGAAAAAATAAACTTTATATTCGTATGTACTAATTGTATAGTAACAAAAACATCTTAGTCATGCCTATCGAATCGTATCAGATTGTAATTAATTCAGTTGCAAGTCGTTCAAGTGTCTGTACCAAGTACTGACATTAGTGTAAGGATTACAAAGTAAGCATAAAACAATAGTTCTTCGTTTGTGTCATTAACGTATGACTAAACACGTTATCCTATAACATTAAATACGTGCGCAATATCTCCTAGGCTGCTAAAGCGGCATTATGTTTACCAAATTACATTATACTGATTTTAAAAGTTGTCTTAACACATATATTCGTAACTCTTGGCAAACCGCTTTGGATTTGTCAGTTAAAAATAAACTCCATTCAATTAAACCGTTACTCGGAGAATGGCGTTCTTCTAGTAGACCCATTCGTCGAGAAGAAGTTGTCCTAGTCCGGTGCAGGATAGGGCAAACACGTTATACTCATTCATATTTAGTACAAGGTGAGCAATTTGCTGCTTTGCACCGTTAACGGTCAATCATGTATTAGACTTTGATCCTATGCGTCAAAGATACTATAATGTTAATACTATGAAAGAGTTATTTGATACTATAGATTTTAGTCTTGTTTTAGATTTCCTAAAATAAATTAGACTACATAAATCATTATAATGTGTTCTTATATATATTTACTTGTTTATATACCCGTTGACGGGCATTTGTTTGTTGATTTACATATATAGTTTATATTACTACCATATCATCCCTTATTTGTAAATAGTTTTATCTTTATATCTTTACATTAATTTTCAATTACTATTTCATTTCTTCATCTTTCATCAATTCTAACGCACAGTATGATCTATTTATGTGTCGACGTGCCGTAAAACACAATTCATTCATTCATTCATTCATTCATTCATTCATTCATTCATTCATTCATATCCTTACATGGCAAAAGAGGCAATTCATGGCTGGATGACATTGTTTATGGCAGGAACATGAATGCAAATGTTATTTCTAATGAAAAATGGTAACATGCATTCATCCGAACCACCTTTATTGTGAAATATATCCTTGCCTCAAAAGTCATGCAGATGTTAACACAAGCATGTGCTTCTCCAACAGGATTTTATTTGGATGTTTGAGAGAATGAAAGAAAAACATAACTATGCCCAAGTCTAGATGTTTACCATTATATTGACCAGGAATGTTTATTGATAGCAATGTATATCATTGACTTCAACGTAAAAGTGTAACCGCTCTTAACAAAAATGCCCTATTTGTTTAATGAGCTAAATAACACACCGGTCTGATCTCATATATCCTACACTTAAACTGAATTTATCTTAAATATCCTTGGTGGATTATGTAGTTAACGAATATACACAAGTGTTTATCGAATAGAAAGCATTTCCAAACACAAAGATTACGAATAATATTACGGACTGTCGCATGTCCAGCCATTCATCTCAATAGTACATTGACAACGACAACATGCAAAAGATGAAATATAACTGCATAATATACTGTGCTCTGACGACATATACCGACATCTATGTTGTATCAGTCCCATTAGCTTTTATGGTTGATCTTATCGACACTGGAAGTCAACTAATGTTGGCAGTTACCAAACGTGAAGTTTTTGCGATGATGTTCTTGTACGGCATTCTAGTTCCTATGCTTCTTTCGTCATGCCTATTTGTATATAATAGCTTTGCTAATCGTCGTCTTTATTTTGCCGGAGTAGCATCAGTTAACCTACAACATGTTTTAAAAGTAGATATAACAGACGAACAGGAATTGTAACATTTAAGGACCACAGTCAAAATCTGGATCTATGAATGTCATACAAGATCTATGAGATGAAAAGATAATAATATTGATTGGATGTAAGGTAAGGGGAGACTTTCTACCGTCGTCACACGGCACAAACAACACTATTGTGACAATAAAAGTAGATATAAACATCGAACAGGAAATGTAGCATTCAAAGACTTTCACAAGAATTATTGACTTGTAACACCACTTGACTTGCTATAAACCAGTAAAGATTTTAAGAGAAAATGTATAAACTTAACATTTTGCTAACAGCTTCCTTCTTTTTATACAGTTAAACGTTAACAATCTCCTAAACATAAAATGGTGTACCTTCTCAGTGTTTCGTTTTGCTGAACTGAAAACAAAAGACTATAGGTTACTTTACGTTACTTTACGTAATTGAATAAAGCCACTCACGAGATATGTAGATTAACATTATTAAAACGACTTTGAAAATATTGACGAAGGAGCTTATAGTAATACTGAAATTAGATATAAAAGTCGAACAGGAAATGTAGCTTTCACAGAACACAGAACACAGTTTAAAAAACAACAGTTACAATGTTACAATGTTAATAAGGAGCAAGACATGTGACATCACAAATACAAACACATTGACAATAGGGCTACTGCCTTGGAATGGTCAGTGACAAAATGGTCGATGAGGGTTTGAACCTGGTTCTAGGGTGTATCAAACCTAAGTAGCTTGGCCAGGACTGGTTATTTTATACAAGAAGCATTGGTGAAAGTGGATCTTGATTTATTTTTAGGTATATCTATACTCTATTTAATTTTCATTATATATTAATGTTTTGGAAGGTGATAAAGAAAGCAGTTCTTTATGATGAACTTTTCTTTCATATATTTTGCATCCAGCGTAGGACATAGTTTGTATACATGTATACAATGTATTGAACCATTGGTAAATCGTTACGACCATGAACTTTATTCTCAAACCACGTAACGTTTTATGTTTTCTCTTCCAGTATGTGTTCCGTCTCCATTTTCATTCCTAACGATCCACTTATAAGCAGTTTAATGGTAACGTCGACATTAGCCGACTAACAAGGTAAATATTTTCAGTATTTATTGACATTCACACTAGCGTTTGTTTAGTGCTGTGTGGCGGCCGTAAAAAGTCGCCCCGACTTCGAATCAGTAGTGTTATTACTTACTGGTCCTGTAGGATCATCAAGCCTCATCTTTGTGACTTTAAAGTAGAATATCGCTTAAGCCGGTACTAGGAGACGTGAGAGGTGTTACTCTTTACATTACCTCTCATGAACAGACTCAATAAAACCGAGTCTGCTACTTTTATCTCTTGTTTGTGTTTGTTGCTTCCAATTGATCCACTTTCAGTATGTATTGAGATTCACGCTAGTGTTTGTTTAGTGCTGTGTGGCGGCCGTAAAAAGTCGCCCGACTACAAAACAGTAGCGTTATTACTTACTGGTCTTTTGGGATCACCAAGCTCAATATTTGTGGCTTTAAAGTAGACTATCGCTTAATCCGGTGCTAGGAGGCGTTATAGGTGTTGCACTTAACATTACCTCTTATGAACAGACTCAATAAAACCGAGTCTGCTACTTGTATCTCTTGTTTGTGTTTGATGCTTCCAAGGGATCCACTTTTGAGTATTTATTGATATTCACACTAGCATTTGTTTAGTGCTGTGTGGTGGCCGTAAAAAGTCGCCCAGACTACAGATCAGTAGTGTTATTACTAACTGGTCCTTTGGGATCATCAAGCCCAATCTTTGTGGCTTTAAAGTAGTATATCGCTTAAGCAGGTGCTACATGGCGTGAGAGGTGTTGCACTGAACATTTCCTCCCATGAACAGACTCAATAAAACCGAGTCTACTACTTTTATCTCGTTTGTGTTTGTTGCTTCCAAGGGATCCACTTTTGAGTATTTATTTATAATTTACATGTTAATTTCCTTTAAGCATATACTATTTTGTTTAATTTCTAGAGGTTTAACCTTGTATTTAATCCGAAAAGGAGAATTGACTATATTGGTATAGAAGGGACATACATGTATGTATATCTCAAAGTTTTTTTTTCGTTAAGAGTAAGTCGAATGATACTTTCTCTTGTTTCATTATCTTCAGGTTTTTATATGTTAGTATACGTCCATTGTAATATAGGAAACTACTTCATTTTTAAGACATTAGTAATGTTTGTTTGTTTGTTTGTTTGTATGGTGTTTTACGTCATTTTCAAAACAAGTAAGGTTATATATGACGGTCCATTTTTTATGGTGTAGGCAGACCACCCACTTTTCCTGTACCAGTACTGTACACCTCCCGCCATCCGTAAGAATCGACACTTCCTCACTTACAAGTCGAGCTCCCAGTGGGATTCGAACCCGCAGCGTTGAGAGGCGAAGGTTTAAAACGCAACGTCGTTAACCATTCGGCCACGGAGACGCTGTCATTAGTAACGTATTGAATCTGATGATACTATCAAGGAGTCGTGTATAAGGTTGTAGCGCTCTATAATCTGAATATATTTGTATTTCATTTCAAATAAAAGGAAACCGAAATACTAAGAGGTCAGCCTAAAATAATCTAATTTATTTTGTGTATTTCTAAAACAAAAAGTGAGGTATTTAATGAATATTCAGCGTAGTATTTCACTTGGAATACATATATCAGCTAAATTAAACGTGTACAAACAAACGTTTAGAATGTGTCAACTCGCAAAATTAATACTGAAACGTTTTAAAGCGTAAAGTCATATAATTAAACAGTCTTGAATTTGCTCTAGCGTTAAAAGGACACGCTGTTATAATTTAAGAAATATGCATTCATTATCCAAGTTATATTTAGCATTGCCTGGTTTGAATAAATGCAAGCGAATGTAGGACAATATGCAATAAAGTTGTATGCCATATGTAAACAACAAGTGCCGAATGTTCAAATATTGTTTACATGCGCTATCTCTGTTCTATATATATTGTATTTTATTTCATTGTACTTTTGTTTATTTAAAAGATGAAATTATGTACAAGTATCATAACGCTGGTGTGAATGTCAATAAATACTGACCCTAGGAAGTAATGGACACAAGAAAGAGGGGAAAGTAGCAAGCTTTGTTTTATTGAGTGTGTTTATGACAGGTGATATAAAGTGAAACACCTCTCACGCTCCCCCCTCTTCCACTATCCCCCTCTCCCACCCTCCCACTAGCACCGGCTTCAGCGGTGTTCTACTTTAAAGCTAATTCTTCTCTGAGAATTGTATGTTTGCAGTCTTTACTGTGCTTGATGTGTAACATTTTTATAGTCGTACATATCAATATGTAATATGACAGTTTGTTAAGTATATATTATAATTCAAATACATTTACACATGAGTATTGGATCAATATGAATTCCATGTTAAAAATATATTTGTTCAATACCATTTGTGTTTTTGTATGGGACAATTTATGGCGAGCCTCACTTTAATGTCTAGATATATTCAAATCTCCAAACATGTTATAAAACAATAATATTACAACAAACATATATTTCCAGTTCCACTAATAGCATCAGCAGCACATATTATAATTTATTATCAGGCATCGAGCCATACGAAGGACCTGTTTGATCACTCACTCTGTACAAACTCGTAACTCATAATTTGGTTTATCATTACGTGGTCCCGCCTTAATTCAGTGGACCTTTGGAAAGCTTATATTAGCAGGATTTTATAACGGATATTTCGGCAATTAATTACGTTTAAAACATATTTTTACTGACAAAATGTGATAACCTGTTTAAACTTACCAGTTAAAAGGTTTAAATATAAAGTATGCACACTTTTTAATCCGAAATTATAGTTTTATTTCATACCCCATCCAACCCCGTTTTCGCTTTATGGTGAAAGAGTTGGACGGGGTTTGAAAGTTAATACTCGGACCACGTAATGTCAACAAACTTATTTCAGCTCAGTTTGGTGGTGGTGGTGGTGGTGGTGGTGGTGTGTGTGTGTGTGTCGGAGAGGTGTGTGTGTGTGGGGGGGGGGGGGGGGTGGTGGTGGTGGGGGGGGGGGGGGGGGGCGATACATGATTATGAAGGTCTACAATAGTTTTATTTCAATTGATAGAGCTAAACTCAATAAACCATAACGATATTTGTAAACGTTTGTAAATGGCGCATACACGTGCCAAGATAAGCTGGACATTGTATTTGCTATGTGGCATTCCTTATTCAAGTGTAGTAATTGAATCATGCTCTATGTTGAAACGACGATATCAAATGCCATTATTTACGCATAAACGAAACCGTCAGGAGTTATGTTGTTTGGAATAAGCCCCACTACGGTTCACCTTCACAACCTATCCCAAACCCAACTCCCTCACTCAAAAGAGCATGTCTAGTATCCACTGATACGGGTAAGATGATACACTACATTCTCTATACAGCACTCCATAATCGCCAAGGTATAATATAAAGCTTATATCGAAATAAAAGTAAGAAGTCAAAACATTTATTCACACAAACATCATGTCTACATTATTATGAAAGTTTATGCAGACACAAGTAAATGTAATTTGCCAAGAACGATTAGCAAAAGGAAACATTTGAGTTCAAATCATGCACACACTGATTTCAAATGTAATAAATTGAATATTTGACTGCGGGTTTTGATTATACAAAACTCATCCACTCGTCGCGTTGTTGTTTTTAACCTCCATCGTTCGTGAAAAAAACCACACACCAACCAGCTCGTGAAGCAAAATTAAGTAGTTAAATACTCTCTATATGCTGTACAATACAAAATAATCATTAATATAACACGTGTGTTTCGTTATATTTTATATTTTATGAATACGTAGCTTGCAAAACAATGATTGTTATCGTTATCGAAATGCTTCCACTATTTTAAGAATTGTTCCACAATCACTCAATTACTGATAAATAATGGAGCGATCATTCTTGTGAGGTTATTTGACCTCATTTCCGTTTTTGCAAACTACAGCTCATATCAAATGCACGAAAGCAGTATAAAGGACTAACAGAAAATGTAGCAATCACACAACACAGTCACTCAAATACGCGTATCCAAAACAAATAATAATTACAAGTTTGATTAAAAGCAAAGTATGCGAAACCACAAACGTAAAAGGGTTTACAATAGGGGTACTCTCTTGGCACGGTCAGTAGCAACAACTTGGGATTTTAAACCAGGTTCTTGGCTGCACCAAACACCACATTTACCATATTGTCATCCCAACTAAATGAGAGTTTAAAAAGAGACCGTGACGGAAAGAAAAGAGAAAGGCAAATTGTAAGCGGATAAAAAAAGAAATGCAAAAGAAACAAATATTAAAACGAGGATAACGTACTAGTCAAACAAAACAGGTACAATACATTAGAAACAAAAGTCATTCCTGTATCACGTTGTTTAGAACAAAGTGTTGCAACTGAGAAAGTTTGAGTAAAATATTACACATTTTAGGAGGAAAATGGGGGGTATTCTGACACATTCGAGCACTAATGTTAAATGTATTTATAATTCAGTGGATATACTTAAGAAAAGACCAACAAGAGGAACACTGAAATACAAACAGAGTGATTTAAGGTTAAGCAAATATTTAGTTCACTTGATTTTTCAGGGAAAAAAAGCATTAGACTCAAAATACACTGCACATGGCTAAAACGTCAACTACTAACACATAATAAATTATCCACATAGCCAATGTCTGTTGGTGGGACAAGTCTGTGAGAAACAAAGCTAGAACTGTCATGGATGTTTTACACCATGTTAAAGTCTTTATAATATATTTATCAAAATAGCAATTCATTCTGATGACATAACAGTTTAATGGCAACGTTGCCAGATAGATTTGTTAACAAGAGAGCTGTCATAATTGATGAGGAAATGTAGCAGAGAAATTGGAGGTAACATTGATAAATTTCTGAACTACAAAATAATGTTCTATATTGTTTTATAATATCATCTAATTATTTAATTATACATTCATAAAGCATTTTTAATTCAAGGGACCTACAACATGAATGACATCGCCGAAAACGTTCTTCGTGAACGGATTACGGTGATCTTTTTTGTAATGTTTGTAAGTTTAATGATTACAGACCTACCGACCCCAACATTAACAAGGTTTGTTTTCTTAACATAGAAATTATTTGTGTGAAGTGTCAGGGTTATAGGTGTACCTTTTCGGGCATATCGTTAGTTAACGACATTATGTCATTGTAGGGAGGTAAGGAAAACACAATATATGAATCAACATTTATTTATGTCAAGACTCAGCGTCACTCTAATTTATTTTTTGTGTTTGGAGTTAGTTGTTATTAGCGATTATAAATTATCTTTCGCCAATAGAATCCATTTCCATTAATGTAAGACGCGGCCTCTGGGACAGACACAGTAATGACATTGGCATTGTGGTCAATATTTGCATATAAGACATGCGTAATTTGGACTGTTTTGTGAACGTTTTATTATAAAAGAAAACCACACACATTGATATGCGCAGTGTGGACTATTTCCTGATAGGTGTATTATCAAAAACATAGATTCAGTAAAATATAACACACATTACATGGTGTTTCAGCTTCTTTTCGGTTCATACGCAAATTGTTACGAACTGTCCAACGCTGTGTTATATAGTATATTGTTCTATATTCATAAGATCTCTTTATCCTCATTAAATGGTTATTATGAAACTGTTTTCAAAATATATGAAACTCGGTCGTCTGTTATCGTTCGAGGATATGTTTACGATCAAAACAGATAATTTATGACCTGATTATCAAAATTTCTCTTAAATAACGGTAATTTGTGCATTGGACCAGTATATTGTGATTGCCGTTGCCATTTATATGACTGCTTAGGTTGTCTATTTCTTCCTCTTTATCTGACTCGTTTATAATTATATCAGTTTACGTCTTTTATTACTTCGTAGTCCATCCGTTCGGGTGAGTGTTTTCTCTTCGTACATGCGTCAATGCTGAAACAAATCAAATACCGTTAAAAAATCCTACAGGTATCAACTATAAACATAAATGTTCCGTATGTTTAGTTTAGTTATCAAACTAGAATAAGTTCATCATATATGACTAATTATTGTATAGGTGTTTAATTGAACTCTGTATGTATTGTAATCGTAAATGCGTGCATAACCTCTTATAAACTGTCTTTCTTTAAACACAACCTGCATGAAAAGTTATGTGCACATCCATTAATATTCATTTACACTACTGAGATTGCTTATGAATGCCTTACGTTTCGTCTATTCAAAAGTTCTAGCTTGCACAGTAATATTCCACATTGTTCACCAACGTTTAACCGATATTGTAGCATGGTCACTGAAAATTCTCTTTGTAATAGCACAAGTGTAAATCGTTTACTTAAAATAACACCTGTCAGAATAACAGTTAGAATAACAGTTAGAATAACAAGTTAGAATAACAGTTAGAATAACAAGTTAGAGTATGTCAGGGAGCTGAAATGAGTATGTCAGGAAGCTGAAATGGACATGCTGCCCATCTCGATGTTTCAATTAACCAACTCAATGAAACCATACTCTATCTATTACTTGTTCTTACGTAAGAATGTTTCTTTAGTCTGGTCCGTTGGGTAAGGACGTTAACCAGGCGGGCCTGTATAGACTGGCTGTCCTCCCAGAGTTTATACTTTTATTTTATTTTTTTTTCAATCAAAATCAAAAGAAAACCTTAAAATCACAAACATTTCTGAATAGCTCTCAACCACTTATGTTCATGATGTTTGAAGCCAATAATTCAAAGGGATCTTAATGCAGTCCATTTTATTTGATGATAGTTTGAGTTGTCTCAAACAGTATAATTATTAACAAACACAAGGACTTAGCCAGTCTAGGGCCAGTATGTCGGAGCGTATTCTCCGAACACTTTAAGAAACGATGAAAATGTATGAAAGTGATCATGACTGAGGATCTTACAATATATATAAATCACCTCACCACAGAAGTCAGGTTGTGATAGTCCTTGTCACAGAAGAGTTCTTAAATTAATTTTATATTCAAAAAATCATCAGATTTACCATAATACAATTGTACAAATGTATGGTAACGGTAGCTCTTATGAAATAGCTTTATAGTCATACAAAGGTTACAAATATTGAATAAACACACGGCTACCTTGATTTTATCTAAAAATCGCGATATCTCGTTAGTTTTTCTAGAGAACAATCATATGTTCAATCATTCAAGAATAGTATATAGCCGAAGGTATTTAGGGTATGTATTATTTACCATAGTAGAAACGAAAGGGTTGTCAGTATTCAATATACCATCCAGATGCCGAGAGGGTTTATTTAAGGTTTCGATTACATCTGCCTTTAATAATAATTGAGACAGGAAGATTTAACTTGAATGCAGAGATTCTCTTAAATATTATTATAATCTACCTAAATCGATAACATTGTGGATTATAATAATAAGTTTAACATACAGTAAAACAAGTATAATAATATCCGGTCCCCTAAGGCTTTCAATAGTAACTGTGTACATATTCTAAGTACCAATTAGTATTACAGTGCTACGTGTGCTGCTTGAATTAGATCATACCTTAGTAAGCAAGCGGTTATTAAACAAAACCCAGCCATAACAAAGAACACGAACGAGTTAGATACTGCCACAGTAGCAGCGTAAACGGAACTTTCTGAAACGGTAGCCACCAGGGCGCTTGTTATCTCAACTGTCGCTATACCTGCAAACAGTGAACCTGAAAAACAAAACAAAATCATGTTACGAGCACATGTTGGGGGTATTCTATAATCACGTACAAGCAAGCATTAAAACTGGAATATATCTGTTTTATTCATGTCGATGCTTTCTGTGAAAACACACCTACCGGCAATACTAGTTTTAAATTATTAAGAAATAACCTTTTAAAAAAGGTAGTACGCAAGAAATTTATTATATATTCTTATGTCGAAATTCAGTAATATATACAGTTGACAAATAATAAATTAATGATTTAGTTTAAAAGAAATGAAGATAAAAAGAAGACTATTTTTAATTAAGATTATACAGCTGTTTTGAAAACACACAATACAATTTTAAATTATGACAGCATCATGGTTTATTCTCCAAAAAAAATAATTCCATTGTTAATGAACGTATTACCTTGTTTGTCAGCTAATGTCGATGTTGACATCAAACCTCTTATCAGTGGAATCGTTAGGAACGAAAATATTGATGGAACAGCGACTGAAATAGTAAAACTATGAGTAATTTAATGTTAGAAAGAAAATGAATCTTGAAACCGAATAATAAATTTTGAAGAAAAAAAATAGCAATGAAATATCATGGTAAATCCCAATGACCTAGGCTATGTGTCGCAGGGGTCATGACCACTGCAATTAACATAATTATCAAGTAAGTGTATTCGGGATATGTTTTTTTTTAAAAATATATTTGCGAAAGAAAAGAGCAAAATGTTCTAATTTACCTGCTTTACAGAAATTACAATTCGATCATTCTTATTTCAATGTAAAGGGAGGTAATTTTAAAAGTTAAAACTTTGATTCACTATTTCCTTATAATGACAAAGTTATTATCAATTTATTTAAAATCAGAACATTTATTTAAAAATGTTTTGCCATGTTCTTAACAATATTCTTATACTGTTATATGATGAGTAAGAAAAAAGAACACCCTACGTCATACCAATGTGTTTAAATGCTTCACATGATAAAAGCAACTTTCAATTTCTTTAAGCTAGATGGGCAAAAGGAAGAGCGTAACTTATGATTTTCAGTAAAGTTCATGGTCGTAATAATAACAAACAGTTGTATTAGTTATTTACACGTTTTAAAATTTGTACCGGCCATGATAATATAATACGAACAATTGAAAGACACATTGCCTTGACACATGTTGTGATTTACTTGGTCATAAAATGATAAGTTACACTTAGGCAATTGAGTACTACGTTAAAGTACTTGCTAAACACCGAGAGTCCGTAAACTGTTACATATACGACTATATATAATTCGTTAACCTTTACATATACGACTATATACAATACGTGAACTGTTACATATAAGTCTATATATAATACGTGAAGTGTTGCATATACGTCTATATATATTACATGAACTGTTACATACATGTTTATTGTCCGGGAACGGTTACATATACGTCTTTCTTCTGTGAAGTGTTACATATACGTCTAAATATATTACATGAACTGTTACATACATGTTTATGGTCCGGGAACGGTTACATATACGTCTTTCTTCCGCGAAGTGTTATACACTTCTCAAAACTGCTAACTACACCGCTACGTTTTGGGTTATATATATCGATGGGTTGAATGTTTTTCAATAAAATAAAAAGGAAATACCAATTCAATCATTTTTACATCATTTCATTTTATTTTTTTCATGGGCAATGCTAGAACTAAACCACAATAAGCAATTACAAACGACCCATGTAAACACTAAAGTCACACTTTTCATTTCTTGTTCATAAAAGTGTGACTTTAGTGTTTACATGGGTCGTTTGTAATTGCTTATTGTGGTTTAGTTCTAGCATTGCCCATGAAAAAAATAAAATGAAATGATGTAAAAATGATTGAATTGGTATTTCCTTTTTATTTTATTGAAAAACATTCAACCCATCGATATATATAACCCAAAACGTGAGCGGTGTAGTTAGCAGTTTTGAGAAGTGTATATACGTCTATATATATTACGTGAACTTTACATATACGTGTATAGTCCGGGAACGGTTACATTTACATCTTTAATCCGTGAAGTGTTACATATACGTGTATATATATTACGTGTACTGTTACATATACGTGTATAGTCCGGGAACGGTTACATGTACGTCTTTATTCCGCGAACTGTTACATTTACGGGTAAATTATATTTCCTTGGTTATTTAAATCAAATCAATAATCAGTCATTAATTTCATAAACAGTACTCTGTTATAAAATGAATATATTCAATTCATATAGGAACTTATTGGATTGTGTGTTTAATATACAATTTATTGAACGAGCTCGATACCATTATATAATGCGAGGCTCTGTCGAGCATCGAATCAGTTTGATCAAAGCAAAGGTTATAAGTCCAACAGGAAGAGTAGCATTCACAGAATACAGTCACTCCAACAAGTACGTATTACAAAGTAAAGTTTACCCAACGAGTTGAATAAATTCAATATTAAATAGGTACTAATGTGAGATTGTATTTATCATAAAACTCCAAACTGCCACATCATAATGTAAATGTATATCAATTTAGTGTATAATGTAATGTCTGTCATGGTTGTATTACACTCTCACACCGCAAATTATGTAATAAAGTATGCTATACCTAGAAATAAAACGATGTCCGTCTTCGCCAATGCTTCCTGCACAAAAGAACCAGCGTTTGCCAAGCAACTTAGTATCGCTAAAAGCTCACTTGTAAAACATTTACCAAATAGTTTCAATAACCCTAATCCAAATATTCCTTGTGCAGCGTAACGCAACGACGTAAAATAACCTATTTCCGTTGGTTTCCAGCAAAACGGCATACCGAGTAAGTATAATGTCTCTATGTTGGCACGATTGTTGGCATTCAACTGGATAAAAAAGAACGCCGTAAGCAACAATATAAAGCTCATCCTCTTTCCTTTGAAATCGCTACTGGTATAAAAGTTAATAGTTCTTGCAAAGGTTTTTACTAAAGTTGTAGGTGTTGCTCTATTAGACAACTGATGCGTCTCCGGCAAAAAGAAGATGATTATTAACAATGCTAGTATACACAGGCCAGACGAAATAACCATAGGAACAACGAATCCAAACTGATCAACTAAAATACCGTTGGATAACCCGCCAGCTACGGAAAACGTCATCACAAAGGCTTCAACAACTGTCACTGCAAACAGTCGTTGGCTTACAGTGTGTGTTGTATCAGCCATAAAAGAAAATGTGACTGATAGAAATGAGTAACCGGAGCCAGTAAGACCCTCTAAACCGTATGCTATTATAATGTAGAAAAGGTCAAGTTTGAAAAATATGACCAATGTAATCAATACAAGTCTTAACACACTGCCAGATATGCTGTAAATGAATAAACCCCGTCTACCATACACGTCAGTATATGACGTCAGAACGGTATTTAAGATGATAGATGGAATACGGATTGCCAGAGCATAATATATTATCCAATTAGACGTCCTCTTTTGCACGTTGGCGTAATCCATGTATTCCTGAGATGAGTGCTTCGACGTTCGACAGTCCGTAACATTCGTAAACGTTGCGTTGGGAAACGTTTCCTCTTTGATAACTGATTGTGTGTATTCGTTAACAGAATAATCCACCATTGACATTCAAGATACATACAGTATCATTGTAGGATATATGACCGCAATCCGCCATGATGGTAACGTTTGCTTTTCGGCTAGATTCGCCATTTTCACTATTAAGTTTAAAAGGTTAACACTACATGTAGCATTTACAGAGCCGTTTTTTAATGTGAACGTTTTTCCTTAAGATTTGAGGCATTGTATGCACACAACAAAACACGACTTTGCACTATTATCCCTTTTATAACTTCTGTACCAGTTGAGAATATATATACTGATATGTATATATATATGAATACCCATGATAAACCAAGATTACACAAACGGCTATGAATCATCGATTTGATATGTTTACCTGACCTAAATGAAAGTATAGCATGACGTCATCCAATTAGTTTGCATATCATAATAAACCTAACTCAATGCATATACAGTATACATAAGAGAGAAACTCAACACTCAATGCATATACAGTATATATTACTCCACAACATAAGAGAGGCCCTCCCAAGTGTTTTGGGGATCTGGGGAACATGGCCAATTACATTTAGGGATCTGGGGAACATTGTCAATTACTTTAAGTGATCCAGGGATCAAAGGCCTACTTTTAGGGATCTAGGGAACAGTGTCCTAAAGGGGAAACAAAGAAAGAGTACCTACTTTTACGTATAATTGCTATAATTTATTTTTAAAACATAACATTTGGACTGCTGATCACTGTTGACTGCTTTTGACGGCTTTCAGTATTACCTTTTATGACGGTTTTTCGTTGTACGCATCGCTCAACTGGACGCTCTCTTCAGAGAATATCAGGATGGCGGGAGGTGTACAGTACTGGTTCTATACAGGAAAAGTATGGGTGGTCTGCCTCCACCACAAAAAATCGACCGTCATATATAACATTGCATGTGTTGAAAATGACGCAAAATACCATACAAACAAACAAACAAACAAACAGAGAATATCAACTTTCCTGTTCAACTGAAAGCATTTGCACTGCGATGAACATTTGCCATGTGTATCCATTGTAGCGCAACTGGCTGATCACGGATCAACAGAGCTTATGCCGTGGTGCGTTGTTCGTCTGTCTGTCTGTCCGTCCATAACAATTACTTGTGGCGACTTCTCCTCTAAAATTATCATGAATTTTCATGAAACTTTACAGAAATGTTGCCCATAAGGTCTAGTTATCCTTGCAAAAATTCGGGTTGACGTGAAATCCAAGATGGCCACCAAAGCGACTACTCAAAAACCATAAGGGATACTGATTTGAAATATTTGCCTAATTGACTGGCATGACATAGTGTTGGTCCTAAACAAAAGTAATTTTGATTCATTCCAGCAGACATCTTTTTGATGGATTTTCATGAAAATTTGCATGAATGTTGCTATTGATATCTAGTTCGAAGAGCTAGGTATCTTTGTTTACACTTTTTGTTGACATAGATGTATATAGGAAAAACTTTTGGGACTACTCCTCTCAAACTGTTTGATGGATTTTCATGAAACTTTACATGAATGTTGCTCTTGATGTCTAGTTGATCCTAAGTAAACAAATTCCTTACCAAATATCTGAATGATACAAACTCGTCTTTATTATGTCATGAGTGGTAATGTAGATCAATGTAAGACGCAACCTTGTCACATCACTAACACTGTCGGAAGCGGTATTCTATTTAATAGGGACGTTTGGACCTTTTACCCCTAGGTACAGATTATACAGATAAATGATGAAAACGAGAACATGTGTAACATGTGTAAGCAGCGAAACAAAACAAGAGATGAAATATACAGACTCGGCTTTATTATATCATAAGTGGTAATGTAAGATGCAACCTTATCACATCACTAGCACTGCCGAAAGCGGTATTCTATTTTAGTTGGGACGTTTGAACCTTTACCGCTTATTTTGGTTGTTCTATTATTGTTATCCATAGTCAGCATGAGTGTTCGTTTTATATAAAACACTATTCAACACGTTTCAATTTTTGTCTTATGTTTGCAAATATTGTGTCGTTTTGACCGCGGGGATGGGTATGGTGAACCTTTAGGTGTCTTTGCAAGTGTTGAAATTTATACACGACGAGTACAGCAGTCATTTAACATGTTTAATAAGAAAAATGTTTAAACCTAAAATAAATTACTCTCATAATTACAATGCGCACTGGGTGCTGTTAATGTACAAGACGTTAATTGAAAAAATAATATTTAAACCTTATATCGTATGTACTAATTGTATAGTAACAAAAACAGCTTAGTCATGCCTATCGAATCTTATCAGTCGTTCAAGTGTCTGTACTAAGTACTGACATTAGTGTAAGGATTACACAGTAAGCATAAAACAATAGTTCTTCGTTTGTGTCATTAACGTATGACTTAACACTGTAACGTTTTGCCGATATACAACAATATATATATATCCTAGCCGTTGATAAGTACAAATATGTACAAAACAATGATTCTAAAGATGATTCAAACAATGATTTCAAAACTCCAATCAATTGATTACAATCGTACGAGGCCACAACTGCCTCCGGATTAATCAAGCGTTGCAACACACTTTCTGATATAGCTAACCTATCTGTCGTCTACGAACTGGAGTTCCAGCCGCACCGTTCTAGCCGCACACGTCTATAGCACACTTCTATAGCGGCAACACTTCTATAGCGCCAGCACTCTTTAACAACATCTTTATCAAGGAAGCTGTGCTTCTCAAGATCGCTACAGTGTGTCACAAAGAACTCTATCAAAGAAGCGGGGCTTCCAATGACAAGGCTCTAACTCAAGGATAGCTACAGCTGCAACCCGTGCACTAAGCCCTATGCTAACATATACCCTCTCAATGAAGCGGGGCTTCTCGAGAGAACCCGGATATAATGTTTGATAGTGCTTTTGGCCCAAAGTCCCAGCAAAACACAATCCTTCAAAATAGGAGCAGTATTTAATTAAAATATACCGATGTTAACCGTCGGACAGTCAGACAAGAAGTGTGTGTGTGTGTGTAGTTCTGAGGTTTATAGTCCCTCCACCAACAAACACGACAAGTTTCCCTGCCGCGACGGGCACAATATAGTCTGGACTGGTCTAGATGAGTGTGTTGGTTGATCTGGTGCTGCTGTGTAGTGTAGTCGTTTCTCTTGTAGATGTGTAGTGTTGTGTCGCAGCTGCTCTATGTAGTTTCGCTGTGGCGGTGAAGTGGTCTGGCGTGGTGGTCTGGTGGTCTACATCCGCTAGGTGGCTGCCCTACATCCGCTATGGTGGTGTCCTACAGCCGCTACTGGTCGGGGGTCCTTGTGTTTGGGGCAACACCCATCACATTGTGGCCCCTGCGCTGCACGCATTATCAGATGTCAGTATTTCTCATGAATCCCTCTTCTGTTGTCAGACTACGGTCGAATGTAGGCCTCGGCGTCGATCCCTAATTATCACTAACTATATACTTCTGCTGCTACTTCTACTCTGTGTTGGTTGATCTCAGCTCTGGCCCGCGGACTTCTGTCTGACAACTTCCAAGTTCTCTACTTCCATCCGATGATGAGTGCCTTGATGGGGGCGCAGGGGACTTCTTCACTATCAGTCAAGTGACACTCAGGCTACTGAACCGAGACAAACCAGTTCAGTAGTACCAGTGTGTGGTGGTCACTATACGCGAATATAGTGCTTCACAACACCAGTAATGTTGTATAGGGCTGGCAAGGTGACCAGGGCTATACAAACACCATGAGTGTCACCAGTGCCCTCTCCGCGACGTGCACGATGTGAAGAGCAGGAGAAGAGTCAGACAAGAAGTGCCCAAAATTCCCCTTTTATACCAGACGACTCAGAGCGACCTCTAGCAGCTCACCGATCTTTGGCGATGTTCAACGGAAATTGTCGAACATCAAATTCATATAAATCACTTATACATTTTAACTGTCTTTACAACTAAATTAGTGTCATGATCATAACAATGTATTTCAAGCAATTTAGAGTCATATTCAACAACCAAACATACCTACAACTCATCTGTGTTGATAAAACGGTGAGTATTTTCTTTGTAAGCAGTTTGTTGCCATTTAAGTAAATGGAGTAATTTAAAACAAGGGAAGTAATCGTGTTACAAATACAATTTCACCACAACACGTTATCCTACACAATTAAATACGTGCGCAATATCTCATAGGCTGCTAAAGCACCATTATATTTACCAAATTACCTTATACTGATTTTAAAAGTTGTATTAACACATATATTCGTAACTCTTGGCATGCCGCTTGGGATTTGTCAGTTAAAAATAAACTCCATTCAATTAAACCGTTACTTGGAGAATGGCGGTCTTCCAGTAGACCCATTCCTCGAGAAGAAGTTGTCCTAGCCCGGTGCAGGATAGGGCATACACGTTATAATCATTCATATTTATTACAAGGTGAGCAATTACCAGAATGTATACCCTGCTTTGCACCGTTAACGGTCAATCACATATTGTTAGAATGTGTAGACTTTGATCCTATGCGTCAAAGTTACTATAATGTTAATACTATGAAAGAGTTATTTGATACTATAGATTTTAGTCTTGTTTTAGATTTCCTAAAATAAATCAGACTATACAAATCATTATAATGTGTTCTTATATATATTTACTTTTTTATATACCCGTTGACGGGCATTTGTTCATTTACATATATAGTTTATATTACTACCATATCATCCCTTATTTGTAAATAGTTTTATCTTTATATCTTTACAATAATTTTCAATTACTATTTCATTTCTTTATCTTTCATCAGGTTTTGCGCACAATATGACCTATTTATGTGTCGACGTGCCGTAAAACAGCATTCATTCATTCATTCATTCATTTATTAATAAAGATAGACCGGTGAAAATGGCAGGCGGATAAAGTCGAAATGCAAACGCTACCAAAATGTCGGATTGCGATAATATAGATTAGAACTGCTTTGCTTCTGGGGTCGTAGCGCTTGAAAGGTGTGCTTTAAAACATAATCCTTACATGGCAAAAGAGTCAATTCATGGCTAGATGACATTGTTTATGGCAGGAACATGAATGCAAATGTTATTTCTAATGAAAAATGGTAACATGCATTCATCCGAACCACCTTTATTGTGAAATATATCCTTGCCTCAAAATTCATGCAGATGTTAAAAGAGAATATGATAATGGACCTTTTGAAACGGCCGAAAACGACACATACGAAATATTGCAGTCTCGGTTTGATTGAGACTGTTCATGAGCGGTAGTGAAATATGCTAGCTAACGCTCACGCCCTCTAGCCCCGGATTGAGCAGAACTCAATATTAATAAAATCAATTGTACAACATTTTAACCATCACGAAGATGGCATGCATATGGCGGTGGACATGGAGTATTTCTTCCCCATGTCGTACGGCATATGGTCCCAGTATCTAATAAAATTAAATGCCCGAAGAGCGAAATAAACATAATGGAATTTAGTTGGGAGCAGCGGTTATGAAGCCTGCATATCACAAGTAACAGTCAAAAGACTAAATTAAAAAGCAGACAACATATCCTATAAGTGGTTAAACAATACCCAGAGCCTTTAATCGGCCGGAGTAGTGGAACCACTGAATCGAAAATTAAGTAAGAAAACAAAAAGAAATGAAAAAGTACCACCGATAATTAAATATAAGTATCGGGCTCAGCGATCTCGCATGAAAAACAGTACTGATTGCAAGCGCGGGGAGACGTTTTAATGCGTGCTTCACGACAGGATTTTATTTGGATGTTTGAGAGAATGAAAGAAAAACATAACTATGTCCCAGTCTAGATGTTTAGCATTATATTGACCAGGAATGTTTATTGATAGCAATGTATATCATTGACTTCAACGTAAAATTGTAACCGCTCTTGTAAAAACAAAAATGCCTTATTGTTTTAATGAGCTAAATAACACCGGTCTGATCTCATATATCCTACACTTACACTGAATTTATCTGGAATATCCTTGGTGGATTATGTAGTTAACGAAGTGTTTATCGAATAGAAAGCATTTCCAAACACAAAGATTACGAATAATATTACGGTTTGTCGCATGTCCAGACATTCATCTCAATAGTACATTGACAACAATAGTACATTGACAACGACAACATGCAACAGATGAAGTATAACTCCATAATATACTGTGCTCTGACGTTTATGTTCTATCAGTCCCATTAGCTTTTATGGTTGATCTTATCGACACTGGAAGTCAACTAATGTTGGCAGTTACCAAACGCGAAGTTTTTGCGATGATGTTCTTGTACGGCATTATAGTTCCTATGCTTCTTTCGTCAGGCCTATTTGTATATAATAGCTTTGCTAATCGTCGTCTTTATTTTGCCGGAGTAGCATCAGTTAACGTACAACATGTTCTAAAAGTAGATATAACAGACGAACAGGAATTGTAACATTTAAGGACCACAGTCAAAAATCTGGATCTATGAATTTCATACAATATCTATGAGATGAAAAGATAACAATATTGATTAGCTGTTCGGGGAGACTTTCTACCGTCGTCACACGGCACAAACAACACTATTGTAATAATAAAAGTAGATATAAACATCGAACAGGAAATGTAGCATTCAAAGAATTTCACAAGAATTATTGACTTGTAACACCACTTGACTTGTTACAAACCAGTAACGATTTAAAAGAAAATGTATAAACTTAACATTTTGCTAACAGCTTTCTTCTTTTTATATAGTTAAACGTTAACAATCTCATAAACATAAAATGGTGTACCTTCTCAGTGTTTCGTTTTGCTGAACTGAAAACAAAAGAATATAGGTTACTTTACGTGCATAAAGCCGCTCACGAGATATGTAGATTAACATTATTAAAACAACTTTGTAAATATTGACGAATGAGCTTATAGAAATACTGAAAGTAGATATAAAAGTCGAACAGGAAGTGTAGCTTTCACAGAACACAGAACACAGTTCAAAAAACCCAAACAGTTACAATGTTACAATGTTAATAAGGAGCAAGGCATGTGACATCACAAATACAAAGACATTGGCAATAGGGCTACTGCCTTGGAACGGTCAGTGACAAAATGGTCGATGAGGGTTTAAACCTGGTTCTAGGGTGTATCAAACCTAAGTAGCTTGGCCAGGACTGGTTATTTTATACAAGAAGCATTGGTGAAAGTGGATCTTGATTTATTTCTCGGTATATTCATAATGTATTGAATTTTCATTATATATTAATGTTTTGGAAGGTGATAAAGAAAGCAGTTCTTTATGGTGAAATTCTCTTTCATATATTTTGCATTCAAAGTAAGACATAGTTTGTATACATGTATACAATGTATTGAACCATTGTTAAATCGTTACGACCATGAACTTTTTTCATTGAAAAACTTCTTTTATTCTCAAACCTCGTAACGTTTTATGTTTTCTCTTCCAGTATGCGTTCCGTCTTTATTTCCATTATTTACGATCCACTTATAAGCGGTTTAATGGTAACGTCGACATTAGCTGACTTACAAGGTAAACATTTTCAGTATTTATTGACATTCACACTAGCGTTTTTTTTAGTGCTGTGTGGCGGCCGCAAAAAGTCGACCCGACTTCAAATCAGTAGTGTTATTATTTACTGGTCCTATGGGATCATCAATCCTCATCTTTGTGGCTTTAAAGTAGAATATCGCTTAAGCCGGTGCTAGGAGGCGTGTGAGGTGTTACTCTTAACATTACCTCTCATGAACTGACTCAATAAAACCGAGTCTGCTACTTTTATCTCTCGTTTGTGTTTGCTTCCAATTGATCCACTTTTCAGTATGTATTGGCATTTACGCTAGCGTTTGTTTAGTGCTGTGTGGCGGCCGTAAAAGTCGCCCCGACTACAAATCAGTATTGTTATTACTTACTGGTCATTTGGGATCATCAAGCCCAATCTTTGTGGCTTTAAAGTAGACTATCGCTTAATCCGGTGCTAGGAGGCATGAGAGGTGTTGCACTGAATATTACCTCTCATGAACAGACCCAATAAAACCGAGTCTGCTATTTGTATATCTTGGTGGTGTTTGATGCTTCTAAGAGATCCGCTTTTCAGTATGTATTGACATTCACACTAGCGTTTGTTTAGTGCTGTGTGGTGGCCGTAAAGAATAGACTATCGCTTAATCCGGTGCTAGGAGGCGTGAAAGGTGAGAAGGTGTTGACAGAAAATGTAATCAAAATATTAATATTTTAAATATAAAATAAAACAAACAACCAAAAAATAATCATTCTCCCTAATGACTTCAGAACAACACATACAAAGATAAATTACATGTAGTTTAAAGAGCTTCATTGCCAGTTGCAAAAAAGAGATATAGGATCCTATAGAAACCACAGAGTCCGAACGCAAAGGCATCGTAGGTCCGCACTGTACTGCAAACAAGGACTAGATAATACAATGAAAGAGACAAAAAACAACAGAAAGGGTGGTGAAGACAGGGTTACCGACTTGGAACGGTCAGTAGGCAATAAGGCCTACTGGTTAGCTTGAATCTAGATCATGCTATATAATACCATGAATATCAAAACTCATTTTGCCTGGATATGAACAGATCATGATGACAAGCAATCCTCGAGTTCGTTTTTTTTTAATTAGTATAAATCATGACCTTGAGCCTTCATAAATTCGAATATCTACTAGATATAGGTATTTTTGAAATTCATCACCATAGTGATGTGAAAAAAGGTGTACCATTTTAAGACATTGACTTTTATAGTGGGACTAAAGGGCTGGACTGGGTGTAATATTAGCAGGTGTTTATAATATAGTAATAAATGTAATACGCAAGAAATGTAGAATTGTATATCAATGATTACTTTTTAATTACCTGGCCATGTGATATTTATCAATCTGATTACTTCATCTCATTACTACGGCTACTATCAGATGACCTTGTTATTTCAGGTGGAGGGATGTATTTGGCTCAAGTTTGGCTAGCTTTAAAATATATCAAACTTTTATTAATATAAACACTCAAACCAAGTTTGACCTGTGGCCCAGGGGCAGAGCCAAATTCGATTCCAGTGTCACCATTGGTAGAGGACCATAAGCGGAGTGTAAATACAAAATAATAAACTGTTGCCTCTTGTAGTTTCAGAGAAGAAGATTGATTTTATGAATATTGAGTTCTGCTCAACCCGGGGCTAGAGGGCGTGGCCGGTAGCTAGTATATTTCACTACCGCTCATGAACAGTCTCAATCAAACCGAGACTGCAATATTTCGTATGTGTCGTGCTCGGCCGTTTCCAAAGGTCCATTATCATACTCTTTCTTAAGTTTTTCCCTATATAAGTCTATGTAAAACATATGACCCCTGGGGAGGGGTCAAATTTGAACCCAGGGTCACCATTCAAACACATTTGGCAGAGGATAATATGATGAGTGTATATACGAACTATTAACTTTGACTAGTGTAGTTTCAGAGAAGAAGATTTTTAAAGATTTTCCCTATATATAAGTCTATGTAAAACTGCGACCCCTGGGGCGGTGTCAAATTTGACCGCAGGGTCACCATTTGAACGAAACTGGTAGAGGATCCATAAGCTGATAATAAATAAGAAAGTTTCTTTATCTCTTGTAGTTTCAGAGAAGATTTTTGAAGTTCTTCCCTATAACTCTATGTAAAACTGATGCAACAAGGGCCCTAAGCTCGCCATTGAAGAAAAATTGAACCCATTAACCAATAAAAAAAGATAATAATAAAAATAAAAAAAAATAATCAAAAAAAAAATAAAAAAAAAATAAATAAAAAATAAATCTATATATTACATATTTGTCTGTGATTTGTATAGGAAATACTGGGAAAAGAAAAGCTATATCTACTCGTTTAATATCTCCCAGTGGGAGTTATTTCGTAGAACGGAACATTGCTCGGCCTTTTCCGTCAGTGGCGGGAAAGCCAAATGACGTTCCGATTGTTTTACTGTCGTCTTCAGATTCCGCCACTAGGAAATACCGATTACGAAAATTAACGATTACGCAAGCGCACTCGTTTCTATATCGCAAGAATATTTCTCACTCGGGAATTATTTCCCGTATCACAACAACAATGTTAATTTAACTCTATGTAAAACTGATCCAACAAGGGCCCCTTAGCTCCCAGTTAAAGAAAAAATAAACCCATGAACCAAGGTTTGTTACGAAAAAAAGAAAAAATATAGGAATAAAAAAAAAAAAGAAAAAGAAAAAAAAGAAAAGAAAAACAACTCTATTTAAAACTGATCCAACAAGGGTCCCTAAGCTCCCAATTAAAGAAAAAATGAACCCATGAAAAAAGGAGATAAGTAAAAAAAAAAAGATGAAATATCTCCAGTGAGATTTGAACCCACGACCTGAATAATTGAAGGGGACATTTATCAATTTAAGGGCAATAACTCCTGCGTTACTAGGACGATTTCGAAATAAATTTTCAATATCACATCCCACTCTCAGGATAAACATTATAATCAAGTTTAATGAAAATCAAACAAGCGGTTATCAAGATATGGCTGTGGACGGACAGAATTTAGCAATTGTTATCAATTAAAGGGCAATAACTCCGGCGTTACTTGAACGATTCCGAAAAAAAATGCTGCGTCACATCCCACTATTTAGATAAACATTATAAGGATTATAAATGAAAATCAAACAAGCGGTTATCAAGATATGGCTGTGGACGGACAGAATTAAGCAATTTTTTATCAATTAAAGGGCAATAACTCCGGCGTTACTAGGGCGATTCCTGAAAAAATATCCGCATCTCATCCCACTATCAGGATAAAGATTGTTACCAAGTGTAATGAAAATCCAACCTGCAGCTATGAAGATATGGCTCCGGACGGACGGACGGTCGGATGGACGGACAACGCCAAATTAATATCCCTCCGCCTTCGGCGAGGGATAAAAAAAATACTATTTGGTTTTATACTAACAGGCTTATATTGAGGGAAAATCTTTATTTCATTTATATTTATTTTCTGCATAAACTAGCATAATATACTTTATAGGTATCTGCTAACACATAATTGATTTTAGATACATTAGCTTGTGTTAATTATTTCTGTCTTATTCAGTTTTTAGCTCTACTGGCCAAGGGCCAGCAGAGCATATGGGATGGTGTGTTGTCCGTCTTCCGTCGTCCGTCCGTCGTCCGTCGTCCGTTAACTTTTCTTCAAACGACTTCTCCTCAGAAACCGCTTGGCTAATTTTGACCAAACTTCACATGGATGATCCTTAGATAAATGCTTTTTTGATTTGTTAAATTAGGTCGGCGCTATATCCAAGATGGCTGCTATTACCATATATAATTGAAACCTTAAACAATCTTCTTCTCCAGAACCGCTGGAAAGATTTCAACAGTTCTTCTTTTAAAATGATCGCCAACGCCTAGACTATCAAGTTTGTTCAAATAAAGTCCCCGGGGTCAAAAATGGCCTAGCCCCGGGGGTCCAAATTTTGTATATTGAGGTTTTGCATGTTTTTCATATAGACATATAGGAAAAACCTTTAAAAAATCTTCTTCTCTGAAACCACAAGGCACAGAGCTCTCATGTATTACATGTAGCATCAGCTGATGGTCCTCTACTAAGTTTGTTCAAATGGTGACCCTGGGGTCAAATTTGGCCCCGCCCTGAGGGTCACAGTTTTACATTGACTTATATAGGATTTTTTTTTTAAAAATCTTCTTCTCAGAAACTACAAAAGCCAGAGGTTTAATATTTTGCATTTGCTATAAGCCTATGGTCCTTGACCAAGTTTGTTAAAATGGTGACCCTCGGGTCACATTTGGCCCCGCCCCAAGGGTCACATGTTTTAAATAGACAAGTATAGGAAAAACTTAAAAAATCTTCTTCTCTGAAACTGTAAGAGCCAGAGGTTTAATATTTTGTATTTGCTATAAGCTTGTGGTCTTCTACCAAGTTTTTTCAAATGGTGACCCAGGGGTAACATTTGGCCCCACCCCGGGGGTCACAGTTTTACATAGGCTTGTATAGGGAAAAACTGAAAAACACCTTCTTCTCTGGAACCACATGTCACAGAGCTCTCATGTATTGCATGTAGCATCAGCTTATGGTCCTCTACTAAGTTTGTTCAAATGGTGACCCTGGGGTCAAATTTGTCCCCGCCCTGAGGGTCACAGTTTTACATAGACTTATATAGGATTTTTTTTTTAAAATCTACAAGAGCCAGAGGTTTAATATTTTGCATTTGCTATAAGCTTATGGTCCTTTACCAAGTTTGTTCAAATTGTGACCCTCGGGTGACATTTGACCCCACCCCAAGGGTCACATGTTTTACATAAATTCTTGTATAGGGAAAAACTGAAAAAAGTCTTCTTCTCTGGAACTGCAAGAGCCAGAGGTTTAATATTTTGCATTTGCTATAAGCTTATGGTCCTTTACCAAGTTTGTTCAAATTGTGACTTTTAATTTGATTTTTTTTTTTTTTTTTAATTGTTTCAATTGTTTTTAAATTTTTTTTTTTATTTTTTTTATTTTTTTTTTCGATTGATTTGAATTTTTCCTTTTTTTTTTAAATTTTTTCATTACCTTTTTAATTACTTGACACTTACTTTAAAATCTCTTGTCGGCGCTACTCATCGTAAATGCCTTGTTGAATTTCGACAAAACTTGGCAGGAAGCATCGGTAAGATGTCTAGTTGTGCATATCATGCTTTTGTTCCATTTCACTGATTTTTGACATTTTTATTTTAAATTTCTTGTCGGCGCTACTCCTTAAACGGCTTGTTGGATTTCTACGAAATTTAGCAGGAAGCTTCAGTATGATGTCTAGTTGTGCAAAGCGCGGTATATCAATGAAATCTTGGACAATTTCGAAAACTAGCTAGATCTTGTTAGTAATAACAGAGTTATGGCCCTTGATTTGTTGAAAAATGCTATATTGTATTTTTCTTTGTTAAATCTATAGGAGAAGAGAGCTATATCTAGCTATATCTATCTAAATCTATAAGAGCTGTTTTAGCCAGTAGAGCGTCCACAGGCCCTCTTGGGCCTCTTGTTCTTGGTTCTATTTAACATAACCCAGAAGTGCATTGTCAACAATGACCACATGCTGAGATAATTGCCCATTAATCTGCAACACTAGCATGCATTAAAATAAATGTCATTTGGATTTTGGGGGTTTAAAGCGACTGGGACTGTGATCTGGAAAGAAAATGGATGTCAAGTAAAGTTCAACCATAATACTGTGTTTCAATAGCATATTACATGTAAATATGCACCATACTAGACCCATTAAAATAATTGATATTGTTAATGAAATAGTTTCAGCAAAACTCACTGAGTCCTCGTGTTTTCCAGTTCAAACTTTATAAAAAATAATAGGATTGATTTTATTTATTTTTATTATTTTATTTTTTTGTAACTCGCAACTCGCTTTTTGGGTTTGTAACTCGCAACTCGTATTTTTTTCTTGTAACTAGCAACTCGCATTTTTTCTTGCAACTCGCAGCTCGCATTTTCTTCTTGTAACTCGCAACCCGCAAGTTATGCAAGTTATTTTCAGCTTGTAAATCGCAACACACATTTTTTTGGTTTGTAACTCGCAACTCGCTTTTTGTAACTCGCAACTCGCTACTCGACCAAAAGTGACACTCCTCATGAACAGACTCAATAACACCGAGTCTGTTTCTTTTATCTCTTGTTTGTGTTTGTTGCTTCCAAGGGATCCACTTTTCAGTATGTATTGACATTCACACTAGCGTTTGTTTAGTGTTGTGTGGCGGCCGTAAAATGTCGCCCCGACTACAGATCAGTAGTGTTATTAGTTACTGGTCCTTTGGGATCATCAAGCCCAATATTTGTGGCTTTAAAGTAGTATATCGCTTAAGCCGGTGTTTAAGAGGCTTGAGAGGTGTTGCTCTGAACATTACCTCTCATGAACAGACTCAATAAAACCGAGTCTACTATTTTTATCTCTTGTTTGTGTTTGTTGCTTCCAAGGGATCCACTTTTCAGTATTTATTTATAATTTACATGTTAATTTCCTTGAAGCATATACTATTTGGTTTAATTTCTAGAGGTTTAACCTTGTATTTAATCCGAAAAGGAGAACTGTATATTCTACACAATAGCAAGGCCTTTGACTATATTGGTATAGAAGGGAAATACATGTATGTATATCTTAAAGGAGTTTTTATGTATATCTCAAAGTTGTTTTTTCGTTAAGAGTAAGTCGAATGATACTTTCTCTTATTTCATTATCGTTGAAAGGTATATTTAGGTTTTTATATGTGATTATACGTCCATTGTAATATAGGAAACCTACTTCATTTTTAAGACATTGGTAATGTTTGTTTGTTTGTTTGTTTGTTTGTTTGTATGGTGTTTTACGTCATTTTCAACACAAGTAAGGTCATATAAGACGGTCCATTTTTTGTGGTGGAGGCAGACCACCCACTTCTCCTGGGTAGAACCAGTACTGTACACCTCCCGCCATCCGTAAGACACTTCCTCACTTACCAGTCGAGCTCCCAGTGGGATATCTTGAATATATTTGTATTTTATTTCAAATAAAAGGAAACCGAAATACTATGAGGTCAGACTTAAATAATCTAATTTATTTTATTCTAAAGCAAAAAATGAGGTATTTAGTGAATGGAGAAGTGCATATCATATTCAGCGTAGCATTTCACTTGGAATAAATATATAAATAAATAAATCTATCAGCTACATTAAACGTGTACAAAACAAACGTTTAGAATGTGTCAACTCGCAAAATTAAATACTTAAACGTTTTAAAGCGTAAAGTCATATAATTTATAAACATTTAAATACAAGTCTTGAATTTGCTCTAACGTTAAAAGGACACGCTGTTATAATTTACGAAGATCCAACTTGTTTGAATAAATGCAAGCGAATGTAGAACAATATGCACACACTCTACAATAAAGTTGTATGCCATATGTAAACAACATGTGTCGAATGTTCAAATATTGTTTACATGCGCTATCTCTGTTCTATATATATTGTACTTCATTGTACTTTTGTTTATTTAAAAGATGAAATTATGTACACGTATCATAACGCTGGTGTGAATGTCAATAAATACTGAAAAGAGGCCCCTAGGAAGTAATGAACACAAGAAAGACGGAAAAGTAGCAGGATTTGTTTTATTGAGTCTGTTTATGACAGGTTATATAAACTGCATCACCTCTCTCTCTCTCATGTAATAAATTGAAGTTTTGACTGCGGGTTTGATTATACGAAAATCATCCACTCGTCTCGTTGTCGTTTTTAACCACCATCGTTCGTGAAAGAAACCACACACCAACCAGCTCGTGAAGCAAAATTAAGTAGTTAAATACTCTCTATATGCTGTACAAAACAAGAAAAACATTAATATGTCGAAACACGTGTGTTTCGTTATATTTTATATTTTATGAATACGTAGCTTGCAAAACAATAAATGTAATCGTTATCGAAATGCTTCACTATTTTAAGAATTAAGTTCTACAATCACTCAATTACTGATAAATAATGGAGCGATCATGCTTGTGAGGTTATTTGACATTATTTCCGTTTTGCAAACTACAGCTCATATCAAATGCATGAAAGCAGGTATAAAGGACGAACGAACAGGAAATGTAGCATTCACGCAACACAGTCACTCAAATACGAGTATCCAAAACAAATAATAATTTGCCTCTTGACACGGTCAGTGGCAACAACTGTGGATTTTAAACCAGGTTCTAGGGTGCACCAAATACCACGCTTACCATATTGTCATCCCAAGTAAATGGGACAGTTTAAAAAGAGACCGTGACGGAACGAAAAGAGAAAGGCAAAATGTAAACGGATAAAAAAAGAAATGCGAAAGAAACAAATATTAAAACGAGGATAACGTACTAGTCAAACAAAACAGGCGCAATACATTAGAAACAAATGTCATTCCTGTATCATACGTTGTTTCGAACAAAGTGTTACAATTGAGAAAGATGGAGTTTCAGTAAAATATTATACATTTTAGGAGGAAAATGGGCATTCTGACACATTCACGCACTAATGTTAAATGTATTATAATTCAGTGGATATAATTATGAAGAGACCTAGAAGAGGAACACTGAAATACAAACAAAATGATTTAAGGTTAAGTAAGTATTAAGTTCCCATGGTTTTTCAGAAAAAAAGCATTTGGCTCAAAATACACTGCATATACCTAAATACGTCAACTACTAACACATACTATATATCCACATACACAATGTCTGTTGGTGGCACAAGACTGTGAGAAACAAAGCTAGAACTGTCATGGATGTTTTGCACCATGTCAAAGTCTGTATAATATAGTTATCAAAATAGCAATTTATTCTGATGACATAACAGTTTAATGGCAACGTTGCCAGATAGAGGAAATGTAGCAGAGAAATTGAAGGTAACATTGTTACATTTCTGATCTATAAAATAATGTTCTATATTGTGTTAAAATATCATCTAATTATTTAATTATATAACATTCATAAGGCATTATTAATTGAAGGGACTAGGTCAAACGGATACCATAATTACGGTGTACTGTTAGGGCCATTTTATCATCGCATCTTACCATCGACCATCGCATCTTACCATCGCATCTTACCATCGCATCTTACCATCGACCATCGCATCTTACCATCGACCATCGCATCTTACCATCGCAACTTACCATCGACCATCGCATCTTACCATCGACCATCGACCATCGACTTATCAATTCTCATGCTGATCAAGATCTCACGATTACCGTAGAAAAATGTCTAGGTCGATGGTCGATGGTAAGATGTGATGGTAAGATGCGATGGTCGATGGTAAGATGCGATGGTCGATGGTAAGGTGCGATGGTCGATGGTCCATCGCATCTTACCATCGACCATCGCATCTTACCATCGACCATCGCATCTTACCATCGCATCTTACCATCGCATCTTACCATCGACCATCTCATCTTACCATCGACCATCGACCTAGGTCGACGGTCGATGGTAAGATGCGATGGTAACATGGCCCTAACAGTACACCGTACATAATAGTAGGAACGCAGCTGTACATAACCTACAACATGAATTAATATAAGCAACATGAAAACCGAAAAACGTTCTTCGTGGACAGATTACTGTGATATTTTTGTAATATTTCAAGATTGTAGGTTTAATGCTTACAGACCTACCGACCCCAAAATGAACAAGGTTTGTTTTCTTAACATAGAAATTATTTGTTGAAAAGTGTCAGGGTTATAGGTGTACCTTTTCGGGCATATCGTTAGTTAACGACATTATGACATTGTACGGAAGTAAGGAAAACACATATATGAATCAACATTTATTTATGTCAGGACTAAAAGTCACTCTTATTTAGTTTTGTGTTTGGAGTTAGTTATTATTTGCGATTATTAATTATCTTTCACCAATAGAATCCATTTCCATGTGTGTAAGACACGGCCTCTGGGCCAGACACAGTAATGACATTCGCAGTGTGGTCAATATTTGCATATAAGACATTTCTTGGACTGTTTTGTGAACGTTTTATTATAAAAATAACACACACATAGATATGCGGAATGTGGACTATTTGGTGATATGTATATTATCCAAAACATACATTCAGTAAAATATAACGCACATTACTGACATGGTGTTTCAGCTTCTTTTCAGTCCATACGCAAACTGTTGCTAACTGGTAAACGCTGTGTTATATAGTATATTGTTCTATATTCATAAGATCTCTTTATCCTCATTGAATGGTTGATATGAAACTGTTTTCAAACTACATGTATATGAAACTCGGTCTTCTGTAATCGTTCGAGGATATGTATACGACCAAAACAGATAACCCATGACCTGATTATCAAAATAACAGTAATGTGTGCATGTGACCAGTATATTGTATTGCCGTTGCCATTTATACGACTGCTTAGGTTGTCTGTTTCTTCCTCTTTGACTCGTTTATGATTATATCAGCTTACTTCTTCTATTACTTCGTATTCCATCCGTTCTGGTGAGTGTTTTCTCTTCGTACATGCGTCAATGCTGCAACAAATAAAATCTTAAAATACAAACATTTAAATAGCTCTCAACCACTTATGTTCATGATGTTTGAAGCTAGTAATTCAAAGGGACCTTAATGCAGTCTATTTTATTTGATGATAGCTTGAGTTGTCTCAAATAGTATAAATATTTACAAGCACAAGGACTTAGCCAGTCTAGGGCCAGTATGTCGGACCGTATTCTCCGCAAACGCTAAGAAACAATGAAATAGATTCGAAGGTAAAAAAAGGACAGTTAACAAGTTTAATAAAGGTTGTATGACAGTGTTCATGACTGAGGATCTTACACAGTTTGTAAATCACCTCACCACAGAAGTCTGGTTGTGATAGACCTTGTCGCAGAAGAGTTCTTAAATTAATTGTATATTCTACAAAAATATCAGATTTACGATAATACAATTTTTGTCTAAAAATCGCGATATCTCGTTAGTTTTTCTACATAACAATCATTTGTTCAATCATTCAAGAATAGTGTATAGCCGAAGACCTTTAGGGTATTTATTATTTACCATAGAAGAAACGAAAGGGTTGTCAATATTTAATATACCATCCAGATACCGAGAGGGTTTATTTAATGCTTTGATGACATCTGCCTTTTATAATAGTTGAGACAGGAAGATTTCATGTGAATGCAGAGATTCTCTTAAAATATTATTATAATCTAGTCTAGAGGCAATTCCATGATTTTTGAGTCGAGTTCAATATTTTGCGAGGATGATAGAGTCAGGCATCAATCGAAAGAGTTATATCTTGCCTTTGTCGTGGTACCCGTGTTCAGCTCTGATATTGTATGTGACAGGGGTAAACTCAGGTCAAAGTTCATGAACCTTTTTCAGAATATTTAATTTTTGAAACCATTATTATTTTGTTTATGCACGAAGCATATTTCGGTCATAAGCAAACATAAGTAAAATGATTACAGGTGAGCTGATATACGGTGATAAGCCTTCGTCCGTTCGTTCGTCCGTCCGTCCTCCCATCAGTCTTCAGTCCGCCCATCCGCCGTCTCAGCGGAAGAACGTCTAGTAGCTACTCAATTAATTTTGAATCGAGTTCAACATTTTGTGAGGAGCATAGAGACAGGTATCACTCGAAAGGGTAATATATTACTTTCTTCGTGATACCCGTGTTCTGCCCTGATTTTGTATGTGACAGGGTAAATTGAGGTCAAAGGTCATGACCCTTTTTAAGAATATTTATTGCAAAACTTGAATGTACACTTTTGAAAGCCATTATTATTTTGTTAATGCACAAAGGATATTTCGGACATAAGCTAACATAAGTAAAAGGCTCAGAGGTGAGCTGATATACGGTGATAGGTCTTCGTCCGTCCGTCCGTCCGCCCATCCACCGTGCATCCGCCATCAGCCGTCTGTCCGGGAGTACGTCGAATAGCCACTCAATGAAATGTGAGTCGACTTTAACATTTTGCGAGAAGCTCGAAATGGTAATAGTTGTCGTGGTACCCGTGTTCTGCCCTGATGTTGTATGTGACAGGGGTAAATCGAGGTCAAAGGTCAGGGTCCTTTCCAGAATATTTAATTAAAAAACTAAATGTACATTTTTGAAAACCATTGTTATTTTGTTTATGCGTGAAGCATCTTTAGGTCATACGTTAAAATAAGTGAAAGGCTTAGAGGTAAGCTAATACACGAAGATAGTTCTTCGTTCGTAGTCCGTCCGTCCGCCAATCCGCCGTCCGTCCGCCCATTTGCTGTCTATCCGGACATGTAATGTGTTTGCACGTGACTGTACACATCATGCCATTTGCTAAGCAATCACAACTCGGTAGCTTACATTGTCATGTGTGCATGCAAGAACGAAAATCTGAAACGGCATCATAAGCTGCAGGACTATCCATCCGATATATTTCGAATTCGCCATCTTCAGTTTGTTTCCACCCATAACATACTTGTGAGAGATTTAATATCCTGTGTGGCGTCCAAGCATATTATCCAGACAGTAGCTTGACAATCGTTAATATGATTTGTTAAAGTGACAAACGGCAATCTTGAAGGTATTATCAGGTATTAAAAGCATCTCGATTTATTATTAATCTAATATCATTTCAAATTATATGCTTACATATAATTAAATAAAAAATTGAATTTTCAGTTTGTCTTCATCCTTCTACCATAGGTTTAATATATTATTGGTGTAATACAATTAACAGTTAGTAATGTACAAAAACAATTTCTTCTGCACTATTTTAATAGTTCATAATTATGTGTTTAAGCAAGTCAAAGTTGCCATGTTCCTTTAAACAAGTCTTACAGTGTGGTATCTGTGTCAATGTCAATGTCAATGTCTCCTCCCATTGCACAACATAGTTGGCCCCTATATTCATTTACATCAGTTGTCTGACATACCTTTGAACCATACATTTGACAAGCGAACTCTTCTAATGTTTTTTCAACAGTTTCTGTTGTCAGTGTCAGTGTCCATTCCTTAACTAACTTCTGAAATAATTATTGTTATACTGGTTCCATTTTGATTACAGTCAATCCCACTTCGATCAAATGCATTATCACACCCAAACACACGCACTCCAGGCAATACTTTACAACCACATGTTCTAACTGCACTTGTCCCAATGTCATTGAAGCAAACTTTAAATTTTTGTTTTAGATTTTGTTAAATACTTCGAATTAGTGCAGCTTCCGATGTTCCGAATTCTAAATATGCCAACTAAAATGATTTTGACATCGTGTTTTACTAACCTAACCACTACATATTTGTTTGCAAAAGGGCATTTTGGAAATATTTAATGTTAACGCTGATTTATAGTTATTTGAATTTCAAAAATGATATTCAGTCTAAAGGAGGTGATTTAGGATTAATCAGGTTTCATTTTAATATAGAGGAACATCTACAGTAAATGGGTCAAATGTTTTTTTATAATATTATTTCCTACCATTGTTTTAAGAAGTTTATATCCTAATAAGCGGGCTTCGATTCCTGTTATGTGTTTTATCATCACATTTCATGTTTTCATATAAAAGCAGGGTAACTCTCAAAATATGTAACAATTCAAACAAACAACAAATAGTTTACAAACTATTGTTCAAAACATCATACTTAGCACACAACTATTCTAAGATTTATTTAAAATAAGAAAATTAGTTAAGATACAAAAGTGAGTAATTAGGAATTTTGTTTAGTGTATTTGATATACGCAATGTGAGAATATAGACGATTCCGAAACTGCTCTGTTTGGTAAATGATTAACATTAACTAAATTATTGAGAAAAAAATGTGAAGCCCTCAAACAATTCGTAAAGCGCGGACTTGTATTATTGAAATAAGGATACATTATGGCTAAGAATATATAAACAAGTGAAGCGCCAACAGTGGTGCAAACGCCGGATTGCAAATTCACCATTTTAACTGAAAATTCTAAGTAAAAAGTATAACGGGGGAGCGGGATAATTCAAGTGAAATACATGGAATTATGGTTCTTGTCATATCCCAGTGTGTAATGACAACGAACATGTGTGTCCAGTTTCAAGACTTTCGGACACTTGGTTTTTCAGAAATGAGGAAAAACAAAAACTTTAACCAAAACGTGTAGACGAACATATGGACGGACGGACGGACATACAGACAGACAGGCAGGTATTAGGAAGGACTGACGGAAATCGCCAAACTATCAGCCTGGAATTGCTACGCAATCTGGCTAAAAAAAAACACAAAAAAACGCAACGCAGAAAATAATATTTCTAATAACGGGTCAAATTGGGCATTTCATATATAATATACTTTAGAGAGTTTCCTATGATTCTTTATAAAAAAACATTGGACCCTGATTCCTTCGTATGTACTTGTAAATGCAAAATAAGTCAAATATTGAACATCTGTCAAATAACAAACACACCAGTTGCTCAATAAATGCATTTGGTGTTATGCCACTACTACTACTAATTACATTTGCAAGTTTTAATCATATTTATTAAAGCAAAATACCGATAAGGTACATAAATATATTTAATGTCAAATTGTACTATTGCCCAGAACACCTGTCCATCTGCCAAATGTTCTAAAAGCGATCATTTACACAGACCATTTGAGAATAAATTACAAGTTTATGGCATTTCTAGTAATGACATTTGCATAT
This sequence comes from Cyrtodaria siliqua, assembly GCA_037043455.1. NCBI lineage: Eukaryota > Metazoa > Mollusca > Bivalvia > Adapedonta > Hiatellidae > Cyrtodaria > Cyrtodaria siliqua. The sequence goes on along the minus strand of JAWPHD010010259.1, from coordinate 43,290 downwards.
TTGAATGATACTTAATAAATGATGGATATTAATATACATTTGATAGAACATGAGGAGATAAACAAACGTTGCATCACGCGTATACTTGCTCTTTCAACATACGTTATTGCTTTTATTTTAGGTTTGAGCCACAAGTTCTTCCAGCATTAATGAAGGCATTTGCCGTCAGTATTATAATTAACAACTAGAATCAACATAATCCTACTTTGTCCAAATTCCTACTCTGCGCACGGACGATTCCGGAATTGAACCGCTCATTTTGAGAATTCCGATAATGCCGTGCATTTTAAAATTCTTACTTTGCGCAGAGCAATTCCGAATTGTCCATATTCTAATTTTGCGCATAACATATATATTGAATTCTATTTAGTATGTGTTTTTTCCTCCGGAAAGAATCCAGTTTTCGGCGATTTTTCCACAGAAGTTATTGTAAGCCAAATACTTTGAAACAAATTTTTGATAAAATCATCCTTCATTAAATACCATATTATAATTTTTGCAAAATGATCTTCAGTTTTCAGCAATATTAGTTATCGTTGGAAATTTTGACACAAAATTGTGTTCGAAATAAAGATCCTACAAGATAACTGGTGGAAAGTGTAAGAAGATTCTTTATATTTAATATCAAAACCAAAAGATGTTTCATAAATACAGCAGTCTACTTTTTTTTATATATAAAATTAATCCAGTTTTTATTGATTTTTTGATAAAAATCCAGTTTTCGCCCAAAATATTGTAGTAAAAATAAAGCAATCTCTACAAACCTTTTTACTATAAGATAAAGTATTTAGAATAATTTAATATCATGAACATGCTTTAAAAGGCATCAAATGATTTGTTTTAAATAATCTCCAGTTTTCAGCGATATTTGTTTAATTTTTAACTGTTTTTCCCCAATCAGGGCATAAGCTGTCGCTCTCAGAAGTCTATCAGGGTGAATATATTGTGTTAGGAATCATAGATTTCAAAAAACTCACTAGAATTTGCCACCAGAGATGGTACCGACCAACCTCCTGGCCTATGGAAAAAACGTGAAAAAGGCTCATGACATTTGACCTCGATTTTTTCTCATCACGTGCAAAATCATGGCTGAACACGGGTACCATTAAAAAGGCTAGAATGTAACCTTTCCAATGATACCAAACACTTTGCTCTTCGTAAAATGTTGAACTTAAGATAGGCTAAAGTGGCCTCTAGACTAATCTACCTAAATCCATAAAATTGTCGATTATAATAATGTTTAACATACAGTAAAACAAGTATAATAATATCCGGTCCCCTAATGCTTTAAATAGTAAATGTGTATATATTATAAGTACCAATTAGTATTACAGTGCTACGTGTGCTGCTTGAATTAGATCATACCTTAGTAAGCAAGCGGTTATTAAACAAAATCCAGCCATAACAAAGAACACGAACGAGTTAGATACTGCCACAGTAGCAGCGTAAACGGAACTTTCTGAAACGGTGGCCACCAGGGCGCTTGTTATCTCAACTGTCGCTATACCTGCAAACAGTGAACCTGAAAATATACAAATCATGTTCAGGCACATGTTGGGGGCATTATTCGAAAACTGTTCTATAATCACGTACAAGCAAGCATTAAAAGTGGAATATATCTACTTTAAGCATATCGATGTTTTCTGTGAAAACACACCTACCGGTAATACTTGTTTTAAATTATTAAGTATTCCACCTTTTAAAAGAGGCAGTATGCAAGTAATTTACTATATATTCTAATCTCGAACACACAATTCAGTAATATTTAAGAAGTAAAATATTTCCAGCGAGTTTATATTGTCCCAGATCAATACCTGGTGGGTCGGACTTGAAGTTCATCGATACCAAGGGCCGCAAGGCCGCGGTTTCGATGTGTTTGAAGTCCCAAACAGCAGGTTTTGATCTCGCACAATATAATCCCGTTGGAAATATTTTATTTCTGATCTAACATGGAGTTTTATGCATCATGAAACACATTTTTTCGAGAGATTGCACAAAATACAAACACATTCTCACAACTTACAGTTTACCCCTATATGTCAACATCAAATGAGAAGAAGTTACAGCTTCATCCTATTTAAATGTGTTGTTGGAACGTAGCGTCGCTTAAAACATTACGTGGTCTCGCCTTAATTCCATTAAGCTATGGGAAAGCTTATATTAGCAGGATTGTATAACGAATATTTCGACAATAACATGTTTTACAGCAAAAAATTACCTATTACATAATATGCAGACAGTTTAAGCCGAAATTAAGGTTTTAATTCATACCCCAGCCAACCCCGTTTCGATTCTTCGAGAAGGGGATAGATGGGATATGAAGGTTAATACTCGGACCACGTAATGGAGTAACGCATTTTATTGCGTTGTTGTTTTGCATCTGACGTTTAAAATGACGTCTCATCAGTTAACGTGTTTTTTTGGCGTTTAAAATGACGTCTTAACGGTTGACGTACATGACGTCAGAGGTTTATATAGCTTTTTTCAGACCACCCCAATAAGCAATCAACATTAGTAGTAATAACATTGAGTAGTTAGTTATAAACCATGTTAGATGTACGGTTGACAATTTCAAAAGACAAATAATAAATTAATGATTCAGTTTCACAAAATGAAGATATAAAGAAGACTATTTTTAATTAAAATTAAACAGTTAAGTTTTAAAACACACAATAACATTTTCAAATATGAGAACATCATTGTTTATTCTCCAAAAGGAAATAAATTCAGTATTAATGAACGTTCCACTTGTTTGTCAGCTAATGTCGACGTTGACATCAAACATCTTATCAGCGGAATCGTTAGGAACGAAAATTTTGATGGAACAGCGACTGAAATAGTAAAACTAAGAGTAACTTAATGTTAGAGAACTGTTACATAAATGTTTATAGTCCGTGAACGGTTACATATACGTCTTTATTCCGTGAAGTGTTACATATACGTCCATATATATTACGTGAACTGTTACATACACGTGTATAGTCCGGGAACGGTTACATATACATCTTTAATCCATGAAGTGTAACATATACGTCCATATATATTACGTGAACTGTTACATACACGTGTATAGTCCGGGAACGGTTACACATATACATCTTTAATCCATGAAGTGTAACATATACGTCCATATATATAACGATAACTAATACATACACGTGTATAATCCGGGAACGGTTACATATACGTCTTTATTCCGTGAAGTGTTACATATACGTCTATATATTTTACGTGAACTGTTACATACACGTGTATAGTCCGGGAACGGTTACATGTACGTCTTTATTCCGTGAAGTGGTACATATACGTCTATATATTTTACGTGAACTGTTACATGAACGTGTGTAGTCCGGTATACGTCTTTATTCCGTGAAGTGGTACATATACGTTTAAATGTATAACGTGAACTGTTACATACACGTTTACAGTCTGGGAACGGTTACATATACTTCTTTGTTCCGTGAACTGCTAAATGTACAGGTTATAAGTCCAACAGGAAGAGTAGCATTCACAGAATACAGTCACTCCAACAAGTACGTATTACAAAGTAAAGTTTACCCAACGAGTTGAATAAATTTAATATTAAATAGGCATTAATGTGAGATCGTATTTATCATAAAACTCCATACTAGCACATCCTAATGTAACTGTATATAAATTTAGTGTATTAATGATATGTCTGTCATGGTTGTATTACACTCTCACACCGCAAGTTATGTGATAAAGTATGCTATACCTAGAAATAAAGCGATGTCCGTCTTCGCCAATGCTTCCTGTACAAAAGAACCAGCGTTTGCCAAGCAACTTAGTATTGCTAAAAGCTCACTTGTAAAACATTTACCAAATAGTTTCAATAGCCCTAATCCAAATATTCCTTGTGCAGCGTAACGCAGTGACGTAAAATAACCTATTTCCGTTGGTTTCCAGCAAAACGGCATACCGAGTAAGTATAATGTCTCTATGGTGGAACGATTGTTAACAGTCAACTCGATAAAAAAGAACGCTGTAAGCAACAATATAAAGCTCATTCGCTTTCCTGTGAACTCGCTACTAGTATAAAAGTTAATAGTTCTTGCAAAGGTTTTTACTAATGTTGTAGGTGTTGCTCTGTTAGACAACTGATGCGACTCCGGCAAAAAAAATATGACAATTAACAATGCCAGTATACACAGTCCAGAGCAAACAACCATAGGAACAACGAATCCAAAATGATCAACTAAAATACCGTTTGATAACCCGCCAGCTACGGAAAACGTCAGCACAAAGGCTTCAACAACTGTCACTGCAAACAGTCGTTGGCTTACAGTGTTAGTTGTATCAGCCATGAAAGAAAATGTGACTGATAGAAATGAGTAAAAGGACCCACTGAGACCCTGTATACCGTGTGCTATTACAATATAGAAAAGGCCAAGTTTGAAATGTATGACCACTGTGATCAATACAAGACTTAACACACTGCCAAATATGCTGTAAATGAACAAATACCGTCTACCATACACGTCAGTATATGACGTTAGAACGGTATTCAAGATGATCGATGGAATACTGATAGCCAGACCATAATATATTATCCAGTTAGATGTTATCTTTTGCACGTTGGCGTAATCCGTGTATTCTTGCGATGTGAGGTTGGACGTTCGACACTCCGTAACATTCGTAAACGTTGCGTTGGGAAACGTTTCCTCTTTGATAATTGAATGTGTGTATTCGTTTACAGAATAATTCACCATTGACATTCCAGACACATATAGTATCATTGTAGGATAAATTACCGCAATCCGCCAGGATGGTAACGTTTGTTTTTCGGTTAGATCCTCCATTTTCACTATTAAGTCAACAGGATGCAAAAAGTTAACACTTTATGTATCATTCACAGAGCCGGATCTGTGAATATGTAAGTTTTAAATCTTCAGATTTGACACATTGTATGCCCACAAAAAACACGACTTTAAACTAGTATCCCTTGTATAACTTCAATTGAATTTATGTTACCAGTAGCACTGGATGTAAACTCGATATCAGCGCAAATGGATTCTCGACGAAAACCAGTAACGGTTGCTCATCGACAGTGGTATCGGTTTCGCCACGAATAATCAATGATTCTCAACGATGTCTCGAGCGGACAGCGCAAAACTATTGTAACTACATATGAATAAATAAGGAGATACAGTAGTTTTGCACTGAACCTTCGGTCTGTTAACCAACGTTGATTTTGATTGACAATGGTCACTATTTTGTATTTTAGATAGTTTTCATTCATAAATATATCATTAAACGATAATATATAAGTTAAATAATTATGTTTTAAAAAAGTTCTTTGCACAGTTTCTCTATAAGCAACATTTTAAAATCGATTTGTAAAAAGAATGGATTCTTAAAAAGTTCAAAACGTATATAGCACTTTAATACTTTATACTTTGTCAAAACATGTATACAAACCAGTAGAAAATGTACATAAGCGGTTAGACGCTGTATCGAAAGACACAGGGAAAGGGAAAAGCAATAACATAGCCAGTTGAATCAAATTACGGGATTAATCATAACACTTTTCCATTTAACATACATGGAAACGACACATACTATGATTCATACCAACTTTATGAGTCTACGAGCGTACACTTAGATGCCTACTGTTCAGAAGGAGAACAATTTAACATTATGAACACAACATCATTATGGGGTGCCGTATTGCCTTTATAAGCACCATTTGTTGATATCACCTATTACAATAGGTCATATCACCAAATGATGTTATTAATGAAAACCAATACGGCTTTCCGTACATCAATTCATGCGGCTTGTGTAGGCTAGGCAAAGACTATTGTGACGCTACTAAATCTTCATATATCCGTCGTACCCATCATATATATTTTTTTTAATATTCCATATGTATGCTATTGTAGTGTAACCAACATACTACACGTGTTGTAGTTTGGATTTAAACAGCATGAATATGTTTTAAATTCGATTATTAATATTTGTTTCCTTGTCTATAAAAGTTATGTCTATTCAAGCAAATTGAAAACAACAAACTATGATGTTTTTATCGAACATCTGAAACGATATAAACACTTGGCATTATTCTCATCTTTTATGCACCCTGTACCAAAATCTAATACTATAAAGGCGAGAATGTATGCAAGTTATATTAAAAACTAACGGGACGCCGTGAGGTTTATACATATCAAGATTGCTGTGTGTTGTTGCTAGGAGGCGTGAGAGATGTTGCATCTTTACCTTTCATGAACAGACTCAATAAAACCGAGCCTGCTACTTTTCTCTCTTGTTTGTGTTTGTTGCTTCCAAGGGATCTCCTTTTCAGTATTTATTAATATAACCTTGCGTTTATTTTAACGAGTAAATATACGAGCTCCATGATTTTGCAAGATATATATCATGTGAATGTATGCATGTAATGTGTGTCAGAAATTTAGATAAGATGGACTATATCCGTTTACATAAATTGCAGAAATAATATAATACTGCAAAACTAAATTGAAATTTATAAAACTGAAGAAATATGTGTCGTTTATAAATATAGTGCAGAAATAGAAACAATTCAGAAAGGTCTCAACGTATTAGACATAGCAATTAAAAGGTTCTGCTTTGCTTTTCCAAATGCAGTATATACAGAGTATACAGATAATTGATGAAAAAGGGAACACATGAAAGCAGTGAAAAAATACCAGACTCGGCCTTATTGAGGTGGTAATATAAGATGATACCTATCACGTCACTAGTACGGTCTAAAGCTTTAATTCGGACAATTGAACCCTTTACTCCCATCGGCGTAGTTACTATTAGGCCATATAGGCCCGGGCCTAAACATCAAGTTGAAAAATGAAAAAAAAAGGAATATAAACTGAAGCCATTTTTTTCTTATTTGATTTTACAGTGTAGGTTATTCATGTTTGTCATATGTTAATTATCAAATTTGCCAAAAAATATTTTTTCAAATACTACACAATTTTAAAGAATGTCAGATATACGCCAAAACGCACCACTACATAGCTAAGTCAAAAAAGACGTCGTGGGAGCATGCCTCCCCCACCCCACCCTCCTGTATCCCCCTTGTTTGACGGGCCTTTATATGTATTTCAGGCCGGCTACGCCCCTGACGCCGATATTAATGTGCTTGTTCTATGATCTGCAGTTTAATCAGCATTATTGTAATGAATAGTAGTTAAGCATGAGTGTTCGTTTTATATAAAACATTATTCCACAAGTTTCAATTTTTGTCTTATCATTGCAAATAGTGAGTCGGTTTGACCGCGGGTACCGACACCTTATATAGTTCAGCACACTCATACCCAAAGGTCATGCAGATGTTAACACAAGCACGTGCTTCTACGACAGGATTTTATTTGGATGTTTGAGAGAATGAGACAAATATAACTATGTCCCAGTCTAGATGTTAGCCTTATATTGTCTAGGTATGTGTATTGATAGCAATGCATATCACTGACTTCAACGTAAGTTTCGCAACTGGTAACCGCTGTTGTAAAAATAACAAGAAAAGGTATAACACATATATTATACCATGGGAAGTACGGACTGCATGTAGATGTTCTGGATCCGGGATCGTTTTGATAGTGAAGGTCACCAGCACCTTGACCTTTAAATGAATAAGGATAAGGGTCATGTACTGGTCATGAGCAACCATTCATCCTTTCAAGTTGGAGGACCTAGATCCATCAAGTTTGTAGTTGTTGATAGGACATCGTATTGATAGTGAAGGGCACAGCAACCTTGACCTCCGATCTAGTGACCGGAAAATAACAAGAGGTCAATGACCTTGAAACTCTACTGATTGATTTTGATTTCAGGAAGTAGTCGATACAAACTTGCTTTTTGAAAATCTATTTTTAGCCGTAGCGGCCATCTTGAATTTCCGGCCGAAGTGAAATTTTGCTTGGATCAATTGGACATCAAGAGCAGCTTTCCTGTGAAGTCTCATGGAAATCCGTCAAATAGTTTCAGAGGAGTAGTCGCTACAAGTTTTCATTATATAATTCTATGTAAACAAAGATGGCCGCTGACAGCCATGTTTAACATTGAATCAAAATGATGTTCGACTCCTATAACCATCATGCCATGCTGATCATTTTAGAAAAAGTCCCATAGCAATATCTTTTATAGTTTTCAAAAAGTAGTCGCTACAAACTTATTTTTTAAAAATCTATTTTTAGCCATGGCGGCCATCTTGAATTTCCGGCCGACCTGAAATTTTGCTAAGATCATTTAGACATGAAGAGCAACATTCAAGTGAGGTTTCATGAAAAGCCATCAAGTAGTTTCAGAGGAGTAGTCGCTACAAGTTTTCATGATATAACTCTATGTAAACAAAGATGGCCACTGGCAGCCATGTTTAACGTCGAATCAAAATAATGTTCGACTCGAATAACCATCATGTCATGCTGATCATTTTAGAAAAAGTCACATATCAATATCACTTATAGTTTTCAAAAAGTAGTCGCTACAAACTTATGTTTTTTAAATCTATTTTTGACTGTGGCGGCCATCTTGAATATCTGGCCGATCTGAAAGTTTGCTAGGATCAATTAGACATGAAGAGCAACATTCCTGTGAAGTTTCATGGAAATCCGTTAAGTAGTTTCAGAGGAGTAGTGGCTACAAGTTTTCATTATATAACTCTATGTAAACAAAGATGGCTACTGACAGCTATGTTTAACATCGAATTAGAACGATTTTTGACAAGGACCAACATCATGTCATGCTGTATCATTTTTAGGAAAAGTCCCATATGAATATCACTTATAGTTTTCAAGAAGTAGTCGCTACAAACTTGTATTTTGAAAATCTTTTTTTAGCCATGGCGGCCATCTTGTATTTCCGGCCGACCTGAAATTTTGCTAGAATCAATTAGACATGAAGAGCAACATTCGTGTGAACTTTCATGAAAATCCGTCAAGTATCAAGTACTTTCAGAGGAGTAGTCGCTACAAATAAAAGTTTACAGACAGACAGACACGCCGCACCACGGCATAAGCTCTGCTGATCTCTGATCAGTGGAGCTAAGAACAGGTTATCTACTGGTCATGACCAACCATCCTTTCAAGGTTGAGGACCGTAGGACCAACCGTTGTGTAGTTATTGATCGGACATCTTTAGATAGCGAATGTGACCGCGACTTTGAACTTTGATGTAGTGACCCCAAAATGAATAGGTGTCATCTAGTTGTAATGGTAAAGCGTTCTTCCAAGTTTGGGGGCCCTAGGTCCAACCATTCTGTAGTTATTGATCGGACATCGTTTCGATAGTTAATGTCAACACGACCTTGACCTTTGACCTAGTGACCCCAAAATCAATAAGGGCCATCGACTGGTCATGAGCAACCATCCCTCTAAGTTTGGGTACCCTTCTGCCAACCATTCTGTAGTTATTGATAGGACACCGTTTGGATAGTCGATGTTAGCCCGGATGTGACCTTTGACCTGGTGACACCAAAATCAATAGGGGTCAAAATGAACATGGCGCTCCGACCACACTTTGTTGTGGGGAGCAATAATCTATTAATTGAAGGGCACTGGATTAGTCGTTGCTGGAGTGATTTACGGAAGAATAACCGTGTGACAACCTGCTGTAAGGATGAGTATTACAACCAAGATATAACGGTCATGATTGAATAATCGGTAGGGAACTGAAGAAGTGAAGGGACACTACAAAATCTGAAATGAAGATTGCTGTGCATCCCTTTAAGTGGGGTGCATGAGATGTTGTAGATTTGGCGGAAAGTGACAAATGAGAATATGTATTTTGTTGAAAAATATGTTTAATATACAAAAACAACATTACTGATGTGGAAAAAAACAATTGTATGTGCAACTCAGTGTGTCAGGTCCCTGCCAAGACTTGAACTTGAATCTCTTTTCTCGAAAGAAAAGTGTGTTTCCTTACACTACAGAGATCGCCCAGACATCACAAAAAGAGTGTACAAAACTAAGCGAAATTAATAAAGATGTAGATCAAAAGAATGTCAAACTAAAACTAGAAATTGTTATTGGACAAAAACGTATGGCTCCCCCAATCGCCCGAACAGACATAATTGACGACTCTAGGTCCAACCGTTCTCATTGATCTGAGATCGTTTTGATATTCAATATCCCTGTGACTGTATCTACAACCTGTATCAGTAATATTTATTGGTCAACCATCCTTCCAAGGCTGAGGATCCTAGGTCCAACCATTCTCTAGTTATTGATTGGTCATTGTGTTGTTATTGATCGGGGATCGTTTTGATATCAATAGGGGTCATGTTCTGGTCATGACCAACCATCCTTCCAAGTTTGAGGACCCTAGGTCCAACCATTCTCTAGTTATTGATCGGACATCGTTTTGATAGTCAATGTCATCGCTAGCTTGACCTTTGACCTAGCGAACATCGATTTGATAGTCAATGTCACCATATGTTGACCTTTTCCTAGTGACCCCAAAATCAAAAGGGGTCATCTGCTGGTCATGACCAACCATCCTTACAAGTTTGAGAACCCTAGGTCCAACCATTCTCTAGTTATTGATCAGACATCGTTTGATAGTCAATGTCACCGCGATCTTGACCTTTGACCTAGCGAACATCGATTTGATAGTCAATGTCACCATATGTTGACCTTTACCTAGTGACCCCAAAATCAATAGGGGTCATCTACTGGTCATGACCAACCATCCTTCCAAGTTTGAGGACCCTAGGTCTAACCATTGTGTAGTTATTGATCGGATATCGTTTTGATAGTCAATGTCACTGCGACCTTGACCTTAAACCTAGTGACCCTAAAATCAATAGGGGTCATCTACTGGTCATGACCAACCATCCTTCCAAGTTTGAGGACCCTAGGTCCAACCATTGTGTAGTTATTGATCGGATATATTTTTGATAGTCAATGTCACCGCAACCTTGACCTTTGAGCAAGTGACCCCAAAATCAATAGGGGTCATCTACCGGTCATGACCAACCATCCTTTCAAGTCTGAAGACCCTAGGTCAAACCATTCTCTAGTTATTAATCGGAATCTTTTTGATAGTCAATGTCACCGCGACCTTGACCTTTGACCTAGTGACCCCAAAATCAATAGGGGTCATCTAATAGTCATGATCAACCATCCTTCTAAATTTGAGGACAATAGGTTCAACCATTCTCTAGTTATAGATCGGACATCGTTTGTGACGCAGACAGCACAAAATCAATATGGCTCCCCTCCACACTTTGTGTGGGGGAGCCATAATTATCACAGAAAGTTATTAATACTCTTGCAAAGCATAACCCATGACTTCATGTATATGCGCAGTTCCACTTCATACTGATGCTTCTCACAATGTTTGGGGTATGACAGAGGTCATAGTGACCTTATTTTGGTATGCGACCTACCGCTATCCCAAGATGTAAGTGTTATTGTATTGAAAATATGGTCCGGACAAGCATTTTCTATGACAGAGGTCACAGGTCAAGGTCACAATTACCTTATTCTGGTACGCGACACATCACCATCCCAAGATGTATCTAAATACCAAGTTTGCTATCTCTAAGACTTAGTGTTATAGTATCGAAAATACGGTCTGGACAAGCATTTTCTATGACAGAGGTCACAGGTCAAGGTCACAGTGGCCTTATTTTGGTATGCGACACACAGCTATCCCAAGATGTATCCACATACCAAGTTTGGTATCTCTAAGTGTTATAGTATTGAAAATACGGTGCAGACAAGAGGTGAAAGTGTCTGTGGATGTTCTACTGGCTAAATGTGCAGGGGACTGTAACACATTTTCAACATTCATTCAACCGGCACATGGCAATGTTATAGGTCACTAGTTGTTGAATGCCAGCCAGGGTAGCAGGAGAACTAGTCTGTACAAAGTAAGTGTATTACAGGGTTCCCACAGTTTTTTGAAAACAAAATTCAAGGTCTTTTCCAGGTTTTCCCACTGTTTTCAAGGACAATTTATAAATACCAGTGTTTGTCCGACACCGTTGTTGCAAAAACGTTAAATTGTTCGCAGTACTAATATGTGACACCACACAAGATGTTAGTTTATTGTTTTTGACAAGTATTGACTTTAACCCGCTGTTTTTTAGGCTGTTCTCCCTCCTATGAAGGAAATTTAGTGTTGACATTTAACTTGTTCTCAGACGACATGCTTTATCGATTCAAATGATTAGACGCTTGCATATACGACGGAACATTGTGAGTTTTATTTGAAAATACTCGGCTAAAATCGTCAACATATTTTATGAGTCAACCGGTGAGGTAACGAATTTGTACGACAGCGATCGAAAACAAAAGTACAATTTGGGGTTCATATTTGATTGATCAGAGCATTAACACATCTTTACGACTGTTCACGAATACCAATGGTTATTTTTAATGGGCTTACTAGGCCATTCGCCAAATCGCCATAGGCGAAAAGTAACCTGAACTGGCGAATGAAAACCGTAAGAAATACACACCAAATTCGCCAGACATCGGCGGTCTGGCGAATCCAAATTTCCGACCGATTTTGTCTAAAAGATCTCGGAAAATCCCGAATTCCAATTCACAAAGTCTTTCACTGTTTATAAGCCACTCTCCCGCTGAGTGTTTTAGCTAATTAATGACAATCAATTTAGATCGATAAACTAATTATGTCAGCGTTTAGTGAAAACCAGCGTTTATTGAAAACCAAATTGTCGGTGCGATAAGACTCCGCCCACTGTTACGCCTCTTGCTGTGTCAATCAACTGGTTTGTGTCCCTGCGCTCAACGTTATCTGTCATATAAAGTTGTGACATTATTCACAGATTTTAACTGCATGATCTAGCGGCCAAAATGGCTGATCAAAACAGAAAATTTGAAAATGTTTGCTTACGAATTAGCCAGAGATACTCAGCCCGTCTGTGTTTTTGAACTTTACAATCACTGATAAGTGTTAAAGGAACACATGGCAATCTTGAGTTTTCAAAAACTAGCAGCGCCCCGTTAGTTTTTATCATTAATGTTAATTATAAGAATTGTATTAAGCCATTTGTTTTTGCATATTATTATTTTTTATCTTATTGCACCAGTAATATATTAAAAAACTTATAGTATAATAAGACGAAGTAGTGAATACTTAAAATTTGATTTATTTAAATGTAACCAGGGTAAAAGTAAAAATGATACTGGATATATAAATTGTGACACCCATTTCAATTACTGCAAGATTGCCATGTGTCCCTTTAAGTGCCTACTAATTAGTTGTACACATGGTAGCGTAAACTGGAACAATGGCAAGTGTGAACCGGTGTTTAATCGGCTGTTTCTGAATTGGGTTCATTTTATGGTTGATTGTTCAATCAACATGAAACAATACAAAAGGTGCGATTACTCAAAATAATGGTGTATGTATTATTTCTGAATATGCAGCACGGTCTTTCTAGATTCTTTGGAACTCGTGTTAGTTGAACTTGTATATGCCTCAGTTTAGCCTTACATTTTCTAAATATATTGCTATTTATTTTATTTCTCTGCATGTTAGCATATTGAAATGCATTTAATGAAAATACTAAATGGTGAAAGAGTCTGCATTTTTGTATTTTCTCATTATATATGCATGCATTCATTCTGTCCTTGTTTAAATATCAGTCTTTACAATTTTTAAAAATTAAAATTACATTAAATTAAATACAATTTTTACAAAGTTCTGAATTTTTTCCGGGTATGGGAAGCATGATATTGTGTCCTTTAATGGGGCATAACACCGCCAAAAGTCATTCAACTGGAACACAACAATGACATGCACAACTACACATGGCACTAATCATCCCTGCCATTGTATCAAGAGAACAGAAATGTGACAAAGTTTGTGTATTGAAACTTTAAAGAACTCATTAACCAGTACACAACAATGGCAATGCAACTAGGCTTGGTATAGTTCTATGACATAAAACGTCACAGAACAGCTACAGATAAGCAAGTATTTGCATAAATTCCCAGTTAAAACACCCTAAATTAGGCTAAATACGCAATTAAATTACTTTATCGGTGCGTACCAATTATTTTCAACAAATTAATTACACAAAATAACCGTATTTGTCAGCATATCATATTTTATCCATTACCGTGAAGACGGCCAATATCAAATGGAATGCATCGCCGTTTCGAGTCAATTCTCAAATAAGCGAGCCATTGAGATTGGCTAAATGTGACTGGTTATCAAGTTTATTTTTTTTCACTCGAAAGTAAATCCTTCAGGAACAAAATTGTTGTATTCAGTGACAGTCTAGTCTATTTTTAATTATTCGGCATCACCGAAGCACTCAACTTTCTCTGTATGTCAACATGGCTAAAAGAGGCCCAGGTGTTTGAACTCAGTGCAAGAATATTCATTATCGCTAAATATTAATAACTAACTCAGAACACAATAATAACTAACGTTGCGACATTGAGTCGTGACGTTTATAAAGTGTTGCCGACGTCAACATCATCCGCCAATAACGTTCAATAAAGCGAATATTTGTTTGCAAAAACCTAATTTAAAATGTAATAAATAGATTATTTAACTGCTGGGATCGACTATGGGTAATCCTTTACTTCATGGTAGACGTGCTTTGTTTTTTTTACTCACACGCATGCGCCCGTTCGTGAAAAAAACTACACGCCTACCTCTTGTGAAAGATTTCCCTATAATCGATCCCAGCAGTTAAATAATCTCTATATAATTCATATAGAGCCCTGGTTTTGTATCACTGCTTAACATAGAAGTTCAGAGAGATATTGCACAGGGTATAGTTCTCCCTGTACACTGGACAGACTACTTTACATCCCTCCGAAGGATGACCTATATTCACAGTACAATGCCCAAGTAAGATACTGCGGGAGTTTGTTTGAAAAATCCGGGATGTAACCCCACTGGAAATCATACACGTGATTTCTGGGACTCGAGTCAAGTATGCTTAACACTTGGCGACCGCAGGGTTAAGTTTCCAAAATTATATGGAAACAAAAGAGCACAAGATGTTTCGAAAGATAAACATTCAAGAAAAATATGTCTGGAGGTCTCCTGAAACATGAATCATACACAAATATCCTAGACACATTAGGTATACACAGGGTCTGAATGACACGGACTACCACAACAGCCATGATTCTCACGTCTCCGTCTAGGTATTTTGTTCTTCTTTTTAGTTTAGATACTACAAATGACCAAATATGCAAAAGACGACTAGAAACGTCAGGGAATGTTTATGCACACACAACCTTCCAATTGTTCACTCGAATTTTTAAACACGCAGAATGAATAACAAATACGTAGTCTAGATCATCTGCGACGCTTTCTTGTTTACAAAATTATCAGGCGTCGAACATGATCAAGACTAATTTCATGTAGATCAATCCGTGACAACACAAAACATTCATAAACTAAAAATGTGTGCTTACTTTATTGACACGTATGACAGTGGAGAGTGTAAACTTGCACATATTCTACTTACGATAAATTGTTTCGCTCTCACTGGAGCACTCTTGCTGCACAGAAGAAAACAAAATGGAGGAATGGCCGAATCAAAACGGAAATGGATTGCTATGACGTCAGGCTGTTCCAGTAACACATTACTTTCATGAAACGCCTCCCGATATTTCGCGAAATACATGCTACTCCTGCAGTTGAAGACGCAGTATGCAAACATTCTCTGCTTTGGGTTATATTTCCAGTCTGACACACAATAAGTGGATAAAGGAAAATTCTAGTTCCCTGTCCAATTGCTGCTATTGCAGTGCACAAGACAAAATACGTACCTGTGCATATCCGAATACTTAGAATACCTTATATACAAGGTATGACAGCGGCCATTTTAGCCGGGGCGGAATTGCGTAATAATGTATTGGTACCCGATTGTACAACGTAACGCTGATTTGTGTAGGTACCACTGATTCCCTGCAATGACAGTTACAAATGAGGGTAAACAGTCTATGAATTATGGGATTATTACGTTATTCCGCCCCGGCTAAAATGGCCGCTGTCATACCATGTATATATAATATAGTTTGTTGACAAAATTTTCGACTTTTTGGAGGAGGCTTTTCAGAACTTCTCAAGTAGTTTTTCGGATAGCTTGTGTCTTTGGTCAAACTAATTTACAGAGCTTTTCTTGATAGCCTCCCTGGCACCTATGCTTCCTAACTGACAAAATCGCCTGACGCGCATGCGTACTAGCAAAAAACAACAACATCAGTTGGCCTAGATCACAAGTTTATACATCACATTTGTAAAATAATACTTCATACACACACCAACAACATCAAACATTCCCCTAAACCGTCCAAGTATAACCAGATTTTCAAAACTGTACACACACATTCTGCATTTTCAAGTTTATCACGACTGACAGTCACTGAGTCAGTCGATCGCGACTGATCACGGCACAGGCAGTCGAGAGCGCTTGAGACAAAAATACATTTAACCAATACATCATCTCAAAACTCACAACATATACACGTACCTACCTTTCGTCGCGAACTTTTGGACAACCGTTACTCACGAGCTCTAATGCAATTCGTTTAATATCCTCAATCGAAATGCTGACGATATTCAACTGTGCTGCAATAAAAATGGCGTCCTCAAAATGTCTCTAAAATTGTCTGCGCATGCGCGGTAAATATGACGTAGGCGTTAACACCAGATTTATATGTACATATTAGTATTCATCCAAGAGATAGCAACTTATGTAATACCAAATTCAACGTCCCGTTCATGAGTCTTTATCCACAACTGTCTTTCCGTACTAGAAAATCTATTTGTAGCTGTGACGGCCATCTTGAATTTCTGACATATCTGAAATTTTGCTAGGATCAATTACACATCAAGAGCAACATTCCTGTAAAGTTTCATGACAATCCGTCAAGTAGTTTCAGAGGAGTAGTCGCTACAAGTTTTTACTATATAACTCTATGTAAACAAAGATGGCCGCTGGCAGCCATGTTTAACGTTGAATCAAAACGATTTTTGACAAGGATCAACATCATGTCATGCTGATCATTTTAGAAAAAGTCCCATATCAATATAACTTATAGTTTTCAAGAAGTATTCGCTGCAAAGTTGTATTTTAAAACTCTATTTTTAGCTTTGGCGGCCATCTTGGATTTCACATCAACATGAATTTTTGCTAGGATCAACTAGACTTTCTACTGTTTCACCCAATGGCAGTCTACAATATTTGCCACTCAAACATAAATTAAATCTCTGAAGAGTAAGTAAGGATTGTTTCCTTTACTGTGTATAAGGAATTGTAATGAGTATGCAAGACGCAGTTCTAACATAATGAGAAAGCGAAATCCGGACTTGTGTCCAATTCTTTGGGACTAGCCACACTTCCTTCTTGGGACTAGCCACTTCTGACAGGGTGACTAGTCCTGGACTAGTGCCTACAGAAACTATTTGTACAGACGTGCTTGTATGAACATGTGCAGGAGATATTTAGCATGGGGAGAAGTATATCTGCAGAATGGAAGTAGTTGCAAGGGTGTACATGTTGAAGTGTGTCACACGTGAGACAGGAATGATCTTGCTTCCATAAGTGTGTGCCATTCAATGTGAGCATGTGAACATGTGCAGGGGTTACCAGGGTATGGGAAATTAATTTATTTCGGTCTAAATGTGAACAGGAGCCAACATCATGGTGCAGGATTTGCAATAGACACGTACACCTGGTTTTTGACCGATGGAAATTCAATTTGGAACAATGAGGCCAAAACAACAGGTAGGTGTGTTCCTTATTGCAAGCTCTTAAGAAGTAAGGTCGGTAGGTATGCAGTTTCCTTTTCTTTTTGCAGCAGCAAGATATTGTGAGGTTGTACATGTATTTATCTCTCACACCCCACACAAGTTGATGGTACAGCTAAAAGTTTGTCTATGATTCAGTTTACTGCAACATATTGTAATAACAACGGCGGAAAAAGGCCCCTAAAAAACACAGACAGTCGAGCCGATGTAGACACAGGTATTGTTTTTTGGCCTGAGAACGCACCCATTTTTCCACTGTGCTTGTATATCGCTCGTGTATGTTTCATTCCACGCAGCAAGCAAATGCACATTTACGAAAGAACAAGGGCTCCCTCCACAACAGTGTTTCACACTATACATGGCTGCCTTGATTGCATCACGACCAATCTAATTCGCTGCAAACGGTGTAACTGCGTAATGTAATGCCTGTTATTGCCGATCATTGTGTTCTTAATGTAATGAGTGTGTTCTAACTGCATGAAGAGTTGTGCTGATGGAGACTATTATGATGTGAGTGTTTCAACTGTTACATTTCTGGCTACTGGATTGTCATTGGTTAGCGGTTAATTAGTCATTTTTCCAGCGGACAGTACACCCTAAATAAAATCTGACCACCGTCACAGTATGCGCCGTGATGTTCTTTTATTTTCACAGGCTGCAATTGCAGGCCATCTGCGATTTACCTTCAGTATCAATTTACACTTTTGCAGTCTATGTCATGCATTATTTGGCAATCACTATTAAACATTTGAAGCGGAAGACAATTTCATTCTTGTTCCTTGAAGATGATTATGCCTGGATTATATATTCACCACTGTGATATGGCGTCTCCTATTACCGACTTCGCGGTGACAGAACATAAAGTTCAAGTAGTATTTCACTGGAAATTGAAGTTGTATTTGTTTATTATACTGAAAATGAGGATTATATTTCTAATAAATTTTCTTACATCCTTGCTCCTTTCCCCAGCAAACTTCACACACACAGTCAGACATTGCTGTCTTTTGAAACCACATTTTGCAATATATATAAAAAATAAAAAGTATCCACTTTGTTTTCCTGCAAAACCTGAGACTGTAAGAAAGAACTAACAACTGTAGCATAACTTTTTTTTAATAACATCTTTATTTGATGTTCACACAAAATTTCATCTAAATATAAAAAAAAATCACAGTTTCAAAACATAGGCGTTAAAACGAAATTAACAAAACGACAATAGCAAAGATTTAGAAAGTTCATTCAAATACACAGAAAATATTCACAAACTCGCTAATATTGCATATGCTAATATCTCATGTGTCCACTTTACACCGAATTGTAAAGTGGAAACACGAGATATTAGCGAGTTTTTTTATATATTTTCTGTGTATTTGAATGAACTTTCTAAATCTATGCTATTGCTGTTAACCTTTACCTTTCTTAAGTTTTGTTAATTTCGTTTTCACACCTATGTTTTTGAACTGTGATTAATTTCTTGTTATTCGGTATATTTCGATGAAATTTGTAATGAACATCAAGTCAAGATGTTAAAAGAAAAGCATGCTACAATTGTACAGTCTCAGATTTTGCGGGAAAACGAAGTGGATACTTTTTTTTTTCCCTGAGTATAGTAATAATAAAAGTTGATATAAAAGTAAAACAGGAAATGTAGCCTTGACAGAACACAGGACACAGTCAACCAAAAACAGGCATTAAAACAAACAACAGTTACAATTTTAATAAGATCCCAGGCAGGTGACATCACAAACACAAACAAATTGACAATAGGTCAGTGACAAAATGGTCGATGAGGGTTTAAACCAGGTTCTAGGTTATATCAAACCTAAGTTGCTTGGCCACGACTGGTTATTTTATACAAGAAGCATTAGTGAAGGCGGATCTGGATTTATTGCTAGGTATATCCATACTATATTGAAGTTTTATTATATATTAATGTTTTGGAAGGTGATAAAGAAAGAAGTTCTTTATGGTGAACTTCTCTTTCATATATTTTGCATCCAACGTAGGACATGGTTTGTATACATGTATACAATGCATTGAACCGTTGGTAAATCATGACGACCATGAACGTTTGTCATGGACAAATTTCATTTATTCTCAAACCACGTAACGTTTTATGTTTTCTTTATCAGTATGTGTTCCGTCTCTATTTTCATTCCAACCGATTCCATTTATAAGCGGTTTAATCTTGTTTGGATATGTACTTGTAACATTGTACTATTAACATGATACTAGCTCCACCAACTTGCCACTCATTCAGAGTAGAGATTATCAATGTGTATTGTATCGTATATAGGGGCATTACGATGTAAGACTGCATGGAATAAACACGTAATCAGAAACTGACGTTACGGGTTTTCATTGATCAGGCCCACAGATCAAACGTCAACTTCAGCTGACTTACTAGGTTAACACGTTTTATGTATAATTTACATGTTAATTTCATGTAAACATTTACTATTTGGTTTAATATTTCGAGGTTTAACCTTTTTTTTAACCCGAAAAGGAGAACTGTGTATTCTACACATTGGCAGGGCCTCTGACAATATAGAAGGGAGATACATGTATGTATATCTCAAAGGAGTATTTTAATTACGGCTAATATCGTCGAAAGGTATGTTCATGTTTTTAAAATACTCATGACAATTTTGTATAGGTCCTATGTAATTTGGAGACAGATAATTGTGTTCTCACGGAGTATTTTCGTTACGACTAAAGAAAATGTAATAAGTCCAATAGGAAGAATAGCATTCACAAAATACAGTCACTCCGACAAGTATTATAATGCAAAGGTGATAGAAAAAGTACATCAGAAACACATTCAGTAAAAATCACATCACAAACATATAAGGGTTGACAACAGGGATACCGCCTTGGAACGGTCAGTGGCAAAAGGAACCAACGGGGAGTTTAAACCGGTTCAAGGGTACACCATCACTAAACAAAAGGACAATGTAAGCCGAATGGTACTTTTCTTTTTTCATTATCGTCGAAAGGTATGTTCATGTTTTTAAAATACTCATGACAATTTTGTAATTTGTACAAGGTCTTATGTAATTTGGAGACTGATAATTGTGTTCTCAATCAAGGACACTTACAATTGCATGTTGTAGTTTCACAGATAAGTTTAGATCAACATTCATCAGCATACGTTGTCATGGCTACCGTTTTCGGGGGCTTATCATTACTATATACACATCTAGGTCATTATCAACAGCATCAGTTCGATTACATCGGCAACCGTGGACGATCTATCATAATGGTTATACTTCAATGTCATTTTGATCTTTGTCACTTAATCTTTGTTAAATCCTTGTAAATATTCAGTCGAAGTCACGACTTGAAATGCCTTGTAGTTCCTGATGCTTTCCTATTTTTCCACAGATGTTTTAGTGCGTACTTCAGGTAGGCATGGTATCTGCTAGAATAACATTGTTTGTGACAGGAGTCGGAACGAAATAATTAGTCATATATATGTACCTCGTTTTAGCATTGGTTTTTATATGTCTTTACAAGCCTAGCCATCGAACAGGAAATGTAGCATTCAAGGACAACAGTCAACCAAAAAAACAGAAACAGTAAAAAACGTATTTATATTTACTCCCAGTTTTGTGTTTGATTCTATTGTTTCGACATATTAAAATGATTTCGGCAGTTTGAGAATGTCTAACTGTAGCATTTGTGAGGATGTTTTGATATTTTTAGAACTCAATTTATTTTTTTGTTTTTGTTTAAAATCATTTTATGACACTTGGAAACTGTGGATTGATACTCTATTAAATCGGTGAAAATAAAATCAGTGTACGAGTACTGTCTAGGGTCAATTTCATTTTATTTAGTTGGTAATTCTACTTCATGTGACATGGACATGGTGCTCTATTTGAGAGAATTTCAGGAGATACTATCACCTTGCCTAAATACGGATTCGGTTTGCTGGGTACTCGTCCAAAATAATTCAGTATTATTGTTAGCGCAGTACAATAACCTAATAATATGGTATAGTTTCTGGTTATTGACTGAAATGTACATACTAGTACTCGCTAATATTGTAACTTAGTTACAGTAGTGTCTTTGCTATATGTAGCTCTTTTTTTAAAGAAACTGCATCGCTCACAATGGAATTCTTATTTTTATTGAGTGGAGTGCCCCGACTTTGTGACTTTAATGTTCAAATCGCTTAAGACGGTGCTTGGAGGCGTGAGTGGTGTTGCACCTTACATTACCTCTCATGAACAGACATATAAAATCCGAGTCTTCTACTTTTATCTCTTGTTTGCTTTTGTTGCTTCCAATGGATCCCCTTTTACGGATTTATTTAACACTGTCTTCACCACTCTTTGTGTTGTGCATTGTCCTTTTCATTGTATATTTAACTTGTTTTAAGTGTGTGGTACAGTGCGCAACTACAGTGCCGTTGCGTTAGGGTGCTGTGTATTGTACAGGATAATTTTTCGATTGATTGTTGTCGATTGATTGCTAAGTACTTTTTTTAATAAACACATTATTTTAATTAAAACGATAATGTTTACACATATCAGTGTGATGTGTTGTTTACTGTGAAAACGATGTGACTGAATTGTGTTTCAATTTAAACAAGTCTACTAATACATAATATATGTGAATATGTGTCCATTGTGCTATGGTAAACCCACTTCCTTTTTTGTTATTAGCAATGCATTGAATCTGATCATTATTTATTGTCACGAATTCGTTAAATTGTAATATAATTATAATGCAAATATCAAGGAGTCATGTATAAGCAGATATAAAAATCGAACAGGAAAAGTAGCATTTAAAAACGACAGTCAACCACAAACACACAAGGAAAGAAAGAACAGCTATATATAAAGATTAATTAAATCACAAATACACAAGGTTTACCGACTCAATAAAACCTAGGCTACTACTTTTATCTCTTGTTTGTGTTTGTTGCTTCCAAGGGATCCCCATTTCAGTATTTATTGACAATAGGGCTAACGCATTGGAACGGTCAGTGGCAAAAAGTCCGCTGGGGGTTTAAACCAGGTGCTAGGGTGCACCAAACCCCAATTTTACCATATTGTCATCATAAACGGGACAGTGTAAATAAAGATATCCCCGCCAGATTATACTCTCTAACAAACAAGACATCATAAATAGGCAATATAAGTAAAACACATCAATGATCATGTTTATATAATATAAAAAAGCCGAGAAAGACACAAAGTAAGTACTCTTTGACTTGGCAGAAGCCAGAGCAACAAGAGAACAAGGGTACTACAAGACAAGATTAAATACAAACATCAAACAAGGATTTAGGTAAACTCCATCATAGGGTCCACAATCTATCATCGCACAATCAAATAGGAAAGCACAGTGGCGAACTGTAAATGGGTCAACCACTAAACATGCAGTGCGTTGCAAAATGATAAGGTCAAAACCTCTTTTGATAAACGTGTTAACGAGTTTAATAAAGATGGTATGACAGTCATTATGACCAAAAATCTTACGAAGTTTGTAATTCACATCTCCATAGAAGCAGGCTACTTTTTACAAGTCATTGACAAGTCTAGACATTCTCCATCGTTAAAAGGACACACTGTTATACTTTACGAAGTATGCATTATCTAACAGAGCATTATCCAAGTTATATTGAACATAACCTAGTTTGAATAAGTGCAAGCGTATGTATTGTTACGATTTTAGATAATCTTATATTACCTCACATGTTTTAAATATAAATGTATATGATTTAATTAGTAGTTTAGTTTGATCACATATATGTAACCACATACTTACCTGACTTCATTTAATCCATTGTAGAGGCTGTATAGCATATATTTTAGTGAAGGTAGATAATGTAGGTATTTGGATTGTCCTGCTAGATTAGCATTAAGTTATGAATGGCTGTTCACGCATCAAGTTTGATGTCATCTGGTGCGTTTGCTTGGGTGTGCGACCTACTTGCAGGCTAGCTGATGTCATTTGGTGTATTGGCTGATGCTGTGCGACCTACTTGTTGGCTGTCCATGCAGCAAGCTCATGTCATTTGTGTTAGGATGATGGGTGTGCGACCTACTTGCTGGCTAGCTGATGTCATTCGGTGTATTGGCTGATGTTGTGCGACCTACTTGCTGGCTGTCCATGCAGCAAGCTCATGTCATTTGTGTTAGGATGATGAGTGTGCGACCTACTTTCTGGCTGTTGAAAGCGGTCATTTAGTTCATTGGTTGGCTTAGCTGGCTTATGTAAAGGGCTAATATTCTTCAGTTCGGGGTTCTTGGTCAGCATTTTCAGTCAGAATTATTGAAGTACATTTCTTTAGAATTAGCAGAGTTAGAGAGAGAGAGAGAGAGAGACTTATAAGAGATTTTAGCAATTATTCTTACTTAAAAGAACTTTGATATTTGGATTATTTTCTCTGACATATTATTTGGAACAGTGCTTGATAACTATTAGAAACGTTTAATAAAAGTCATCAACTTTGTGAAAGACTTATTTATATTTACTACGTCCTTATATACATCATCTACAAGGAACATTTATTTGTGTGGAAATAATATTTAAGTATTATTTCTAACTTTATGAACTTTTCGTTTTCGTAATTTGTAACACTGGTGGCGGCGTCGGGATTTCAGACTTTTTTGAGGATAATTTGTTATTATTTGAATTCATTTTCATAACAATGGCAGGAAAAGGTGAATAAGAAGATTTACAGAAAACTCTGTTCCAACTTGTAGAAGAAAATGAGAACTTATTGCAGCACTTGAACATTCAAATAGATTTGAAGTGAAGGACTATGTTTCAAAAATAGAGAAAACAATTAACGATATAATAAGTGAAAATTGCAAATTAAAGGCAGCTTTAACTGGAGATGAAAGTGAAGTGTTAACATTTGAGTAAACACAGAAAATCATGGGACCAAAAAGAAACATGGACAAAAATATGGACTTAGAAATTATTTCCAATGAATGTGAAATGAATGAATTAAGAAGTGATTTACAAATGTCAAAAGATGAACTTCAGAACTTGAGATTAGAAATCATCAAACTGCGGAATGAAAGGGCTAATCATGAAACAGATATTAGAAACGCACAAAGTGAAAAACACAATTTAGAAATACTTGTGCAAGATAAAATGCAGGAGTTTGCCCGTGAGAGGGAATTAATGGTTGCACATTTTCAAAAGGAGCAGCATGAGCGAAATGAACTGCAAAATCTGAGAAGAAATATTGATGCTGACCGTTCTGCCAATATGAACAATCCAAGAGTATTACAACCTGAAATAAGAAATGATTATTTTGGAGCGTTTGCTAACATAGGGACACATATTCAGTCACCTATTCAATCACCAGTACATCATAATCCACCTCCAGCTGGCATTCAGCAAGATCAACATGTACGTGATCATTATTCTGTGCCGCTTCCTCAACCTGTTTTGTACGATGGAAAATCGTCCTATGTCTCATTCATAACACAGTTTAAAACGCTGGCAGCGACATGCAGATGGGACAATAAGACGAAAGTGTTTCGACTTATTAACAGCCTAAGAGGCGAGGCAGCAGATTTTGTTTTTGGGCAAGTATATCCAGAACTGCAGCAATCTTTCTATGCTCTTGAGCAAGTATTGGAGACAAGATTTAAGGAGAGACGTTCAACAGGAAGTTACCTTGCGGAGTTGGAAAATTTAAAACTGAATTCACGAGATAGGTTAGTGGAGTATGTGTCGGACATTAAACGGCTTGTAAGGAGAGGGTATCCTACAGCAGATGACATCACAACAAGTACCATTTGTATGCGACACTTCATTAAAGGCCTTGGAGACCAACACATGGCACTGGCTGTAGGAATGAAGGACCCGCAGTCAATTGAGGAGGCACGGGAGGTTCTAGAGACATATTTCAGCCTAAAAGAAGAATCACGTGGACCAGCAAACGTAAGAATGGTTACAAGAGCTGATCCACAGTACATCACAGTTCAACAATTTTCACGTTTCAAAAAAGAATTGAATGAAAATTTGGATAAAAGGTTCGAAGAAGTTCTCTCTTTGATTAAACAGGAATCAAAATCAGATCAGCGTCAAACTGTTCGTAAAAATGTTGGCAAAAATGTCAATTTCAGGCGACGAGATATTGCAACAGTTGAGTGCTTCAACTGTCACAAGCTTGGTCATTATGCAAACGACTGTAAAAGTAATGATGATGAGGACAAGTTAGAGTGGCCACAGGAAAACTAGAGAGGACTGAGGCAAACGGCCCTATTTTAGTCCGATCCAGTCAAAACGTTATCAAAATTGGTGAAATAGGCAGTGGTTTATCGATCTTACTCCCAGTGAAGTTTTATGATAAAAGTGCAAACTTGGTTATTGATACGGGTGCAGCTGTGACAGTTCTTTCTTCAAACATATACAATAGTATTCCTTTGGAGAAACGACCCGAATTGAGAAAAAATGACCATAATTTTAGACTTGAAGTTGCAAATGACGGTTTGTTGCCTGTACTTGGACTGTTACAATGGAATTTAATATTCAGAAGACTACTTTCAAGTGGGATGTGGTTATAGCCCCAATCAAAGAAGATGGATATTTGGGGCTTGATTTTTTACAAGCAAATAATTATAGTCTCAGTGCTGAATATGGACTTAAATTAAATCGGAGAAAATATTCAACAGTTATTCAAAAGGTTCCATTATGTGCCTTAAGAGTGACATGTAGTGAGACAGTGACAGTGCCTGCATACAGTGAAATGGTTATTGAGGGACAGTGTTCATCAGGTAAATTAGAATCAGAGTATGGACTTGTTTCGCCAGTTATAAGAGATATGTCTGAGTCACAAGACATTTATTGGACACACATTAGTCGATCCTAAGCGTATAAACATAGCAATTCCTGTTCGTGTCATGAATCCGTCAAGTAAAGATGTAACAGTCAAAGCAAAATCTTTACTTGGACATTTACATGAAGTAGAGGAAGTGAGTAATATGACCAAAGAAAAGGTTGACATCAGGCCAATGCATGGTAAATTACCTGAACATTTAACGGCTCTATATGAAAACTCGGGCAAAAATTTGAATTGTCATGAGAAAGAAAAAGTAAAAGGTCTTTTAATTAAACATGCTGATGTTTTTGCAAAATCACCACAATACCTTGGTAGGACTTCAGTTGTTAAACATAAAATTGATACTGGAACTAGCAAACCAATAAAGCAACGTCCGAGACGTCCTCCTCTTCCATTTGCTAAGTAGGAAGCGGAAATTATACAGGATTAATTAAAATCAAGTGTAATACGTGAGAGCACATCTGCATACGCTGCTCCTCTTGTTTATGTAAGGAAAAAGGATGGAACGGCCAGACCGTGTGTGGACTATCGGCAACTGAATGCAGTCACACAAAAGGATGCATATCCTCTTCCGAACATTAACGACTGTCTCGATAGTTTAAGTGGTTCAGTGTATTTCTCATGCCTTGATATCTTGTCCGCTTATTATCAAATTGAAGTGGAAGAAAATGATAAAGCGAAGACTGCCTTTGTTTGCAGGCAGGGGTTGTTTGAATACAATGTTATGCCATTCGGATTATGCAATGCTCCCTCAACAATTCAACGTTGTATGGAACTTGTTATGCGTGGGTTACAGTGGGATATATTACTTATATACCTTGATGACCTGATCATATTTTCAAAAACCTTTGAAGAGCATTTAGAGAGGTTAGACACTGTTTTTCAAAGGCTACATGAATCTGGCTTGAAACTTAAACCTAGCAAATGTTTCCTGTTTAAAACAGAGGTTTCATATTTAGGACATATGGTGTCAAAAGACGGAGTAAAACCGCAGATGAGTAAAGTTAGTGCTATTAAAAACTGGTCTACACCAACGAATTTGACCGAAGTTCGCTCATTTCTGGGATTTTGTTCCTACTATCGACGTTATTTTCGTGGATTTTCGACAAGAGCAAGTTCATTGAATAGGCTGTTAGAGGCCGGACAACCTTTTATCTGGGATGAAAAGTGTCAAATAAGCTTTGACGACTTGAAGTCAGCACTTACTGGAGAAGAAGTTGTGGCTTTCCGACAGGATACAGGAGTATTTGTTCTCGACTGCGATGCTTCAAATGTTGGCATTGGTGGAGTTTTATCTCAAATGCAATATTGTGAAAATACACAGGAAATGGTTGAAAGACCAATAGTATATGCAAGTAAAAGTCTGTCTAAAGCACAAAGAGCTTACTGTGTGACAAGAGGGAGCTTTTGGCAGTTGTTACATTTACTCAAATGTTCAGGCAGTATTTGCTTGGCAGACAATTTCTCATTAGAAGTGATCATAGTTCTTTACGGTGGATTATGTCATTTAAGAACCCTGAGAATCAAATGGCCAGGTGGCTTGAAGTTTTATCTCAGTTCGATTTCAAGTTGGAACATCGAAAAGGTACTAAGCACGTCAACGCAGATGGTTTATCGCGCATTCCATGTGAGCCAAGTGCGTGCTCCTGTTATGATGGCAAGACTGTGCTTGCTGAGTTGGGATGTGTAAGGGATGTAAAGACTGCACTAAAAAGCATAAGGAATGGTCAGTTTTGGAAGAAATTGACGATGTTATTCCACTGATTGCAAGGAGAGTGCATCTGTCTTCAGGTTCAACTAACCTGATTGACAGTATAGTGTTTTGTCTTGGTATCGTGATGATGTATATTCGCTTGGGATTTAGATATATCAAGCATGATATTTTGCGATTTTCTTCAGAGAAAGATTCATGTTTGACACGTCGTTTACGAATCTCTGAAGAGGTCATTCCACCCAAAGAAAAGGATGGAGACAGTGTTGTTTTGGGGGCCGAGACACTAGAAAAGGACTTTGGCCTTCAAATCCACTCTTGTGGGTTATTCCAAAATCTAACTCAAAGTGACAATTCTACCAATGGTGATAGCGTTGTGTATAAGTTTTCAAACTGGGTTGGTTCATATACCAATTCCGAGCTTCAAAAGATGCAAAATGATGACCCCGAGATAGGTACAATTCTAAGATGGTAGCTGGCTTCTGATGAACGACCTTCAAGAGAGTGTGTCGCTGCTGAAAGTCCTGCAACACGCAACGTATGGCTTCAGTGGTCTCAGCTACTAGTTACGACAGTGTACGTTCTGTGGAGCAAGAAAGAGATCTTATAGAAAGCCAAAAGCGCCATTGCAGGAATATATCGTTGGGTATTCTATGGACAGAGTTGGAACTGACATGCTGGGCCCTTTCCCAGTTTCAGAACCCTCTAACAACAAATATGTACTTGTTGTAATGGATTATTTCACAAAATATGTGGAGGCATATGCCATTCCTGACCAAAAGGCAGAAACAGTTGCAAATAAACTAGTGTTTGAATTATTTTCAAGATACGGATAACCATTATATTTACATCTGATCAAGGAAGAAATTATCAGTCGGATCTTTTTCAACAAGTGTGTACTTTGCTAGAAGTTAACCAAACCAGGTGTACCCCGTACAGGGCCTCGTATAATGTAATGGTTGAACGCTTTAACCAATAACTGTTAAATATGATAACAACTTATATAAACAAAGAGCAAACTAATTGGGATGTATATCTACCTCTGTTGACAGAAGCATACAGGTCAAGCATACATGAGAGTACCCAGTATACACCTAACATGCTAATGTTTGGGAGAGAAGTGAATTTGCCTATTAATTTCCTGTGTGGGTAACCAGCAAATAACCAGTCTCAATTAAAAACGCATACTGATTATGTTGTGAATTTGCAAGACAAGATGTCAAAAATCTATAGTTTTGTTCGAGAAAATTTGTTCAGTAGGTGATGTTGTTTATTGTTTAGACACTACAAGAATAGTGGGAAAGAGTCCTAAATTAAAATCAGAAATATGGAAGGGACCATATGTTATTACAAGGAAAATCAGTGATATTTTATTCGAAATAAAAGGTTCTGGTAAAACAAGGTCTAAAATCATTCATCATGACCGAATAAAACCATTCTTGTGCAATACTTTTCCACAATGGGTGCTCACATTAAAAAATCAACAAGTGAATATCCCAACAGAACCACCTGTTAATGACCCAGATAAACTGAAAATTGTGCGAACATCTGGGACAATAAAGTCCTGCAGAAAGGGTATTGACCTCAGGCGTGGTACTAGGACAAACAAAATCTGCAGAGAGGGTATTGACCTCAAGCGTGGTACTAGGTTACGGAGACAAACTCACAGGCTTGGAATTGAGTGTTAGATGTCAACTTGACATAATATTACCTTGTTAAACTAAACAATAGATATATCCAGATAAGCTCTATGCAAATTGGAATAGGGATGCTAATACCTGACCATATTTGTGGACAGATTAGGACCTGAATTCAGAACTGTCCAGGGATGATTCATTTCTCTGGCTCAGCCTCCAGTATAAAAGCATAGAACCCACAAGCTCTGGGCATTTAATGGATTATGCCTTCACCATATAGTTGTCAACTCTGTGAACGATATTATCAAATGAAATAACCTTTAAATCGTCACAGTAAAAGCCGTCACTTTAAAAAGGGAACTAAATTTTCTGAAAACATTTTTACATCTACAAAGATCGATATTGTAGAACAATCAATGTCCATGACTGGCCGATCAATTGGAACAATTTATTGCAAGCTGTGTGGGGCCAGCCAGGAAAAATCCTGTAACAGGGAATTATGAGTTAATCTCTGACACAGAGGGAGAGGATGATTTCCCGGAACCAAAGGGATCCAAAAGGAAAATTGAAAGCGCAGATACGCAAAATGAAGGAGCCATTTTGAAAAGAATAAACAACCTTGAAAATCGATTTACTAAATCACAATCGGTTATTATACAAAGAATTGACAAGCTTGAAGAAACAATCAGTAATTCAATAGCCTCTTCATCCTTGGACATTCTAAAATTACGAAAAGCAACTAGCAGAAATACTGAAAAAGGATATACGTTCAATTAAAACTGTTTTGGATAAATCTTCAGGAATCCAACCTTCAGAAAACCTACATACAAAAAGTATTCAATCACCGGTGCTAATAAACTCATTAACGGAAATGAATCGAGTAATACTGCAACTTCTACAGCAAACCTAATAGGTAATAACTCCATTTTCGATGGATACACACCAGCGCTTTGTGATACATATTTATTGCTGCCTTATGATTTTTCTGGATGTATTCAAGTTAATTTCTCCTATTTTTTGTTGTGTTTTCTTGGAATATAAATTCTGTTTTCCTGGATTAACCTGTGTGAAATTCTCATTTGGATAAAATTGTGTTTTCTTGGAATATAAATTCTGTTTCCCTGGATTAACCTGTGTGAATTCACATTTGGATATAACTGTGTTTTCTTGGAATATAAATTCTGTTATCCTGGATTAACCTGTGTGAAATTTTCATTTGGATATAACTGTGTTTTCCTCAAATATGAAATTAGTTTCATGGATTAATGTGTATTGTACTATTCCTGGATTAATTGTTCCCTGGATTAATGTGTATTGTACTATTCCTGGATTAATTGTTTCCTGGATTAATGTGTATTGTACTATTCCTGGATTAATTGTTCCCTGGATTAATGTGTATTGTACTATTCCTTGCGTGGATATATTTCAATATTTTGGAATAATTTCAATTCTCCTGCATACATACATATATATGAATATATGTATTCAGTGTGTTTCTAGCACTATAATAGCTATAAAAGCATTTCACTTGTGTTGTGGAATTATGAAATTAAGTATCTCTTAAACACATGCAGTTAAGATTTTGTCCTGTAATTATACGTTGGGATTTATCAAAATTTGGATTTATTATTAATCTAAAATGAAGCACTCCGGTCTCATCGACCCACGAAGAAGCAAATGGCTGCTGTGTTTGATGTTTCCCAAACACATAGTTTCTCCTGTTTGACCCAGTAAGAAGCGGACAGTAAAGGTGTCTGATGTTTCCCAGACACCAACCACTTATGGCTGATGTAACCCAAATATGTTGGTCCTACCATTCGATGGCTAAAGAAGAGGATGGCAAGGGTGTTTGATGTTTCCCAGACACCACTATCGCTGATGTTACGCATAGATGTTGGTCCTATTTTCCAAGATGTTTGATGGAAAAGATATGTTGCCTTTAAATTATGAACATTCCTAAATGCATAGACATTAATGGGAAAAGCAAACAACAACACTGATTAATTTTGTACAGCATAGCTTGTTTCTTATTAGACAAACTGTGTGTTTGTTTATATAGTAAACCAACTCAAAGCAATTAAATGATGACAGTTCACCACCATATCCATGTGCACCATGGACACAAATTAGAAAGACATTCACCTTATCAGAGATATGAAGTGATAAAATGTCATCACCTGAATGGACTATATCAGACTTGTGCCAAATGGAATTTCATTCATTTACTATTCATTCATTTACTATGTTGATCATTCAAGAGTATGTTTGTGGGTTAACTAAGGGAACATTATCTCATGGACAATACAAATGAACTAGAATTGTTTTGTATTCAACATTTAGAGAAGATCATGTACTGTGCTTTATTTGAAACATATTTATCCATTTTAATAGTATTACTAGTATTAGATTTTTTATTTTGTATGAGAGATTTGAACATGAATTTACTTCATTTGTAAAGGCTATTTACGAAGGTTGTTTTGCTTGCTTCCAGGAGAAAGCAATGTTCTAGTGGGGGAGAGTGTTACGATTTTAGATAGTCTTATATTACCTCACATGTTTTAAATATAAATGTATATGATTTAATTAGTAGTTTAGTTTGATCACATATATATAACCACATACTTATCTGACTTCATTTAATCCATTGTAGAGGCTGTATAGCATATATTTTAGTGAAGGTAGATAATGGACGTATTTGAATTGTCCTGCTAGATTAGCATTAAGTTATGCATGGCTGTTCACGCAGCAAGTTTGATGTCATCTGGTGCGTTTGCTTGGGTGTGCGACCTACTTGTTGGCTAGCTGATGTCATTTGGTGTATTGGCTGATGCTGTGCGACCTACTTGTTGGCTGTCCATGCAGCAAGCTCATGTCATTTGTGTTAGGATGATGGGTGTGCGACCTACTTGGTGGCTAGCTGATGTCATTTGGTGTATTGGCTGATGTTGTGCGACCTACTTGCTGGCTGTCCATGAAGCAAGCTCATGTCATTTGTGTTAGGATGATGGGTGTGCGACCTACTTGCTGGCTGTTGAAAGCGGTCATTTAGTTCATTGGTTGGCTTAGCTGGCTTATGTAAGAGTATATAAAGGGCTAATATTCTTCAGTTTTGGGTTCTTGGTCAGCATTTTCAGTCAGAATTATTGAAGTACATTTCTTTAGAATTAGCAGAGTTATAGAAAGAGAGAGAGAGAGACTTATAACAGATTTTAGCAATTATTCTTACTTAAAAGAACTTTGATATTTGGATTATTTTCTCTGACATATTATTTGGAGCAGTGCTTGATAACTATTAGAAACGTTTAATAAAAGTCATCAACTTTGTGAAAGACTTATTTATATTTACTACGTCCTTATATACATTATCTACAAGGAACATTTATTTGTGTGGAAATAATATTTAAGTATTATTTCTAACTTTACGAACTTTTCGTTTTCGTAATTTGTAACAGTATAATAATATGCATGCACTCTGCAACTAAAATTGTATGCCATGTATAAACAACATGTGTCGAATGTGCAAATATTGTTTACATGCACTATCTCTGTTCTATATATTGTATTATACTCCATTGTACTTTTGTTATTTGAAAGATGACATTAAATAAGAGAATCAAAATGCTAGTGTGAATGTCAATAAATACTTTAAAGAGGACCCTGGGAAGTAACGAACAAAAGAAAGAGGAAAAAGGAGCAGGCTTTGTTTTATTGAATCTGTTTATGACAGGTAAGGTGCAACACCTCTCACGCCCCCTAGCACCGGCTTAAGCGGTATTCTACTTTAAAGCCAATTATTTTCTGAGAATGTTCTGTGTTTGCAGTCTTCACTGCGATAGATGTTTAACATTTTTATAGTCGTACATATCAATATGTTATAGGACAGTTTGTTAATTATATTATAATTCAAATAGACATGAGTATTGGTTCAATATGAATTCCTTGTTAAAACTATATTGTGTTCACTACCATTTGTATTATTGTGTGGGAAGATTTATGGCGTGCCGCATTTTGATGTCTAGACCTATTCAAATCTCCAAAAATGTTATAAAGCAATACTTTTACAGTAAACATTCAAGAGAATAAAATAGCACACTCGGTTTTACTCGGTTTATGAGAGGTAATGTAAGAAGCAACACCCCTCACGCCCCCTAGCACCGGCTTAAGCGGTATTCTATTTCAACGACCTATATTGGGCTCGTTGTTCTCAGTGGACCAGTAAGAATAACACTACTGATTCTATTATGAATTCAATCTTTAAAATATTACAAATGAAAAATAAACGTCTACAATAAACATCCGTGTGACATAAAGTATTTTCGACAGGCCTTCAGTTCCTATTATTATGAGTACTCTTTCAAAGGCAGCTCTAAGTAACTTCAGATAATGTGTTTATGAGACTTAAACAACACACTCAATCACTCACTCACTCATCCATCCACGCACGTCCCTAATTAATCAATAAATTAACCAATTAATGAATCAAAAAAGTCTAGAATTTGCTCTAGCGTTAAAATGGACTGTTATAATTTACGAAGTATGCATTAGTTAACAGAGCATTATCAAGGGAATGTAGAATAATATGCATACACTCTACAAAGAAAGTTGTATGGCATATGTAAACAACGTGTGTCGAATTCTATAAATATTGTTTTATACTTCATTGCACTTTTGTTTATTTGAAAGATGAAAGTATGTACAAGTATCATAACGCTGGTGTGAATGTCAATAAGTAGTGAAAGGAATGGACACAAGCAAGAGGAATAGGTAGCAGGCTTTGTTTTATTGAGTCTGTTTATGACAGCTAATACACCTCTCAAGCACCTCCAACCCCCTCCGCATCCCCCACCCACTAGCACCGGCTTAAGCGGTTTTCTACTTTAAAGCCAATTCTTGTCTGAGAATGTTCTGTGTTTGCAGTCTAACATCTTATAGTCGTACATATCAACATGTTATATGAGTTGACAGTTTGTTAATTATATTATTATTTAAATACATGTACACATGAGTATTGGATCAATATGAATTCCATGTTAAACATATATTTTGTTCAATACCATTTGTATTATTCTGTGGGACGATTTATGGCGTATATCGAAATAAAAATAAGATTTATTCACACAAACATAATGTCTAATTCATTATAAAATGTTATGCACATAAAGTAAAAAGTAAATGTAATTTGCCGAGAACTATTAGCAAATGGAAACATTTGAGTTAAAATCATGCACAATGGTTTCAAATG
This sequence comes from Cyrtodaria siliqua, assembly GCA_037043455.1. NCBI lineage: Eukaryota > Metazoa > Mollusca > Bivalvia > Adapedonta > Hiatellidae > Cyrtodaria > Cyrtodaria siliqua. The sequence goes on along the minus strand of JAWPHD010010259.1, from coordinate 8,137 downwards.
TAATAAATTGAATATTATAAGTGATTATACGAAAATCATCCACTCGTCGCGTTGTTGGTTTTAACCATCATCGTTCGTGAAAGAAACCACACACGAACCAGCTCGTGAAGCAAAATTAAGTAGTTAAATACTCTCTATATGTACAATACAAAATAATCATTAATATAACACGGGTGTTACATTATATTTTAGATTTTATGAATACGTAGCTTGCAAAACAATGACTGTTATCGTTATCGAAATGCTTCCACTATTTTAAGAATTAAGTTCCACAATCATTCTATTACTGACAAATAATGGAGCGATCATTCTCATGACGTTATTTGACCTTATTTCCTTTTTGCAAACTACAGCTCATATCAAATGCATGAAAGCAGGTTTAAAGGACAAACAGGAAATGTAGCATGCAGGCAACACAGTCACTCAAAAACGCGTATCCAAGACAAATAATAATTAAACGAATGATTAAAAGCAAAGTATGCGAAACCACAAACGTAAAAGGGTCTACAATAGGGGTACCCTCTTGGCACGGTCAGTGGCAACAACTGTGGATTTTGAACCAGGTTTTAGAGTGCACCAAACACCACGCTTACCTTTTTGTCATCCCAATTAAATGGGTAAGTTTAAAAAGAGGCCGTGATGGAACGAATAGAGAAAGGCAAAATGTAAGCGGATAATAAAAGAAATGCGTAAGAAACACATATTAAAACGAGGATAACGTACTAGTCAAACAAAACAGGCACAATAAATTAGAAACAATGTCATTCCTGTATCATACGTTGTTTAGAACAAAGTGTAACAATTGAGAAAGATGGAGTTTCAATAAAATATTACACATTTTAGGAGAAAAATGGGCATTCTGACCCATTCGTGAACGCACTAATGTTAAATGTATTTATAAGTCAGTGGATATAATTATGAAGAGACCAACACGAGGAACACTGAAATACAAAAGAATGATTTAAGGTTAAGAAAGTATTTAGTTCCCATGGTTTTTCAGAAAAAAAGCATTTGACTCAAAATATTCTGCATATCGCTAAATACGTCATCTACTAACACATACTATATATCCACATAGCCAATGTCTGTTGGTGGGACAAGACTGTGAGAAACAAAGCTAGAACCGTCTTTATAATATACTTATCAAAATAGCAATTTAATATGATGACATAACAGTTTAATGGCAACGTTGCCAGATAGATTTGTTAACAAGAGAGCTGTCATAATTGTTGAGGAAATGTAACAGGGAAATTGGAGGTAACATTGATACATTTCTGATCTACAAAATAATGTTCTATATTGTGTTAACATATCATCTAATTATTTAATTATACATTCATAAAGCATTATTAATTTAAGGGACTACGTCAAACGGACAGCATAAGGAACACAACTGTACATAACATACAACATGAATTAATATAAGCAACATGACATCGCCGAAAACGTTCTTCGTGAACGGATTACTGTGATATTTTTGTAATGTTTCAAAATTGTAGGTTTAATGCTTACAGACCTACCGACCCAACATTAACAAGGTTTGTTTTCTAAACATAGGAATTATGTGTTGAAAAGTGTTAGGATTATAGGTGTAACTTTTCGGGCATATCGTTATTTAACGACATTATGACATTGTACGGAAGTAAGGAAAACACTTATATATGAACCAACATTTATTTATGTCAAGAGTCAGCGTCACTTTTATTTATTTTTGTGTTTCGAGTTAGTTATTATTTGCGATTATTAATTATCTTTCACCAATAGAATCCATTTCCATGTGTGTAAGACACGGCCTCTGCGCCAGACACAGTAATGACATTCGCATTGTGGGCAATATTTGCATATAAGACATTTCTTGGACTGTTTTGTGAACGTTTTATTATAAAAAGAACACACACATAGATATGCGGAGTGTGGACTATTTGGTGATATGTATATTTTCCAAAACATACATTCAGTAAAATATAACACACATTACATGGTCTTTCAGCTTCTTTTCGGTCCATACGCAAAATGTTGCGAACTGTCGAATGCTGTGTTATATAGTATATTGTTCTATATTCATAAGATTTCTTTATCCTCATTGAATAGTTGATGTGAAACTGTTTTCAAAATATATGAAACTCGGTCTTCTGTTATCGTTCGAGGATATGTTTACGATCAAAACAGATAACCCATGACCTGATTATCAAAATTCCTCTTAAATAACGGTAATTTGTGCATGGGACCAGTGTATTGTAATTGCCGTTGCCATTAATACGACTGCTTAGGTTGTCTGTTTCTTCCTCTTTATCTGACTCGTTTATGATTATATCAGTTTACTTCTTCTATTACTTCGTAGTCCATCCGTTCTGGTGAGTGTTTTCTCTTCGTACATGCGTCAATGCTGCAACAAATTAAATATCGTTAAATAAAATCCTACAGGTTTCAACTAGAATAAGTTCGTCATATATGACTGATTATTGTAGAAGTAGTTTATTGACCTATTTATGTATTGTAATCGTTAATACGTGTACAACCTGTTATCAACTGTCTTTCTTTAAATAAGAACTGCATGCCAAGTTATGTGTATATCCATTAATATTCATTAAAACTACTGAGATTGCTTACGAATGCCTTACGTTTCGTCTATTCAAAAGTTCCAGCTTGCATAGTAATAAACCACATTGTTCACCAACGTTTAACCGATATTGTAGCATGTTCACTGAAAATTCTCTTTTTAATAAAACAGGTGTAAATCGTTTAATTGAAAATAACACTTGTCAGAATAACAAATAGAATAACAGTTAGAATAACAAGTTAGAGTATGGCAGGGAGCTGTAATGGACATGTTACAAAACACAGTATGGTTTCATCTCGTTGGTTAATTTAAACACCTCAATGGGCTACGCCCATCTCGATGTTTAAATTAACTATCTCAGTGAAACTATATTCTATCTATTACTTGTTCATATGCAAGAATGTTACCGTAGTCTCGTCCGTCGGGTAAGGATGTTAACCAGGCGGGTCCGTATAGACTGGCCGGTTATACTTGTTTTTAAATATATATTTTTCAATCAGAATCAGAATAAAATCTTAAAATCACAAACATTTATAAATAGCTCTCAACCACTTATGTTCATGATGTTTGAAGCCAGTAATTCAAAGGGATCTTAATGCTGTCTATTGTATTTGATGATAGCTTGAGTTGTCTCAAATAGTATAAATACTAACAAACACAAGGACTTAGCCAGTCTAGGGCCAGTATGTCGGAGCGTATTCTCCGAAAACGCTAAGAAACAATGAAATAGATTCGAGGGTAAGAAAAGCACAGTTAACGAATTTAATAAAGATTGTACGACAGGGATCATGACTTAGGATCTTACAAAGTTTGTAAATCACCTTACCACAGAGGTCAGGTTGTGATAGTCGTTGTCGCAGAAGAGTTCTTAAATTAATTTTATATTTTACAAAAATATCAGATTTACGATAATAAAGTTTTACAAATGTATGGTAACGGTAGCTCTGATGAAACAGCTTTATAGTCATACAAAGGTTACACATATTAAATGAACACACGTCTTCCTTGATTTTATCTAAAAATCGCGATATCTCGTTAGTTTTTCTAGAGAACAATCATTTGTTCAATCATCCAGCCGGAGACCTTTAGGGTATGTATTATTTACCATAGTAGAAAAATAAGGGTTGTCAATATTTACTATACCATCCAGATACCGAGAGGGTTTATTTCAGGCTTCGATGACATCTGCCTTTTATAATAATTTAACGTGAATGCAGAGACTCTCTTAAAATATTATTATAATCTACCTAAATCGATAAAATTGTGGATTATAATAATAAGTTAAACATACAGTAAAACAAGTATAATAATATCCGGTCCCCTAATGCTTTCAATAGTAAATGTGTATATATTATAAGTACCAATTAGTATTACAGTGCTACGTGTGCTGCTTGAATTAGATCATACCTTAGTAAGCAAGCGGTTATTAAACAAAACCCAGCCATAACAAAGAACACGAACGAGTTAGATACTGCCACAGTAGCAGCGTAAACGGAACTTTCTGAAACGGTGGCCATGAGGGCGCTTGTTATTTCAACTGTCGTTATACCCGCAAACAGTGAACCTGAAAACAAAAAACAAAAACAAAATCATGTTACGAGCACATGCTGGGGGTATTATTCGAAAACTGTTCTATAATCACGTACAAGCAAGCATTAAAACTGGAATATATCTATTTTTAGCATATCGATGTTTTCTGTGAAGACACACCTACCGGTAATACTAGTTTTAAATTATGAAGTAATCCACCTTTTAAAAGAGGCAGTATGCAAGTAATTTACTATATATTCTAATCTCGAACACACAATTCAGTAATATTTAAGAAGTAAAATATTTCCAGCGAGTTTATATTGTCCCAGATCAATACCTGGTGAGCGGGACTTGAAGTTCATCGAAACCAAGGGACGCAAAGCCGCAATTACGATGTGTTTGAAGTCCCAAACAGCAGGTTTTTATCTCGCACAAAATAATCACGTTGGAAATATTTTATTTCTTATCTAACATGGAGTTTTATGTATCATGAAACACATTTTGTCGAGAGATTGCACAAAATACAAACACATTCTCACAACTTACAGTTTACCCCTATCTGTCAACATCAAATGAGAAGAAGATACAGCTTCATCCTATTTAAATATGTTGTTGGAACGTAGCGTCGCTTAAAACATTACGTAGTCTCGCCTTAATTCCATTAGGCTATGGGAAAGCTTATATTAGCAGGATTGTATGACGGATATTTTGACAATAACATGTTTTACTGCAAACAATTACCTATTACATGTTTTACTTTTACAATATGCAGACAGTTTAAGCCGAAATTAAGGTTTTTATTCTTACCACAGCCAACCCCGTTTTCGCTTCTTGGAGAAGGGGTTGGATGGGGGGTGGGGGGGGGGGGGGGGTAGGGTATGAAGGTTAATACTCGGACCACGTAATGGAGTAACGCGTTGTTGTTTTGCATCTGACGTTAAAATGACGTCTCAACGGCTAATTAGTGTTTTGGCGTTTAAAATGACGTGTTAACGTTTGACGTACATGACGTCAGATTTGTCAGACCACCCCAATAACCAATCAATATTGAGTATTAATAAACCATGTTAGATATACGGTTGACAATTTCACAAGACAAATAATAAATTAATGGGGCCTTTACACAGGATGGCGACCTTTGTGCCTCCCGTGTGCGACCATAATTTTTGCCAGTCGTCGTTGGAGGGCCATAGGAGGCAGAATGGTTGCCTAGGTCGTTCAGATGTGGTACACAGGCGGTTCAGACATTGCCATGGACGCCATGGTCGCCGTGAATTTTTGAACATGTTCAAAACAGTCGCACAAAGGTCGCCGAGGAGGTTGGTTTCTCAAAGGTGGCTCAAAGGAGGCAGAATGGAGGCACAAGCATTACCGTGGTTGCAGAATGGAGGCACAGTTGTCGCCCAAATGGTCGCCAGGTAATAGATGCCTTCTGCTGCAAATTTTCCCGTCAATCTGGGCGATGCTTCTGCTTCCCTTGTGCCTCCCTTGTGCCTCCTTTGGACGACCAATAGCGTGCATTGAACGATGACTTTGGCGACCGCTGTGCCTCCATTCGGCGACCACGGCAACCCTTGAGCCACCATTGCAATGCTTCTGCCTCCCTTCTGCCTCCTTTGAGCTACCTGTAGTGCCTCCTCAGCGTGCCTATAAATAGAGGGCTGGTACCTGCAGTGTTTCATTGTGTTTGCAGACGCTGAATGGTGAACAACTCGACTCAAGAAGACTCAACAGGCACAAGACATCATGCCTCCCAAGAAGTGCACAATCGTTATCTTCTGGAGATGTTCTCACTTTGGCAGCGAGGAGGAAAGTGATGGAAAAGCGCAAGAATCAGGGCATATATATACCCAGGCACTCCATGTTGCCAAGCAGTCGCCAGGGGTCGCCCAAACAATGCTCAAGGGTCGCCTAGGAGGCAGAAGCATGGCTGAATGGTCGTCCAGTGATCGCCGTTAGTTGCCAATGGTCGCCGATGATGGCACAGAGGAGGCACAGAGGAGGCACAGAGGAGGCTCAAAGGAGGCTCAATGGTTGCCCAAACATTACTCGGGGTCGCCTATGTAGCCTATAATCGCGTTGGTTGCCGTAGGTTGCAAAGGGGAAGCACAGGGGAGGCAGGCAGGTGGCTCAGTGGACGCACAGGTCGTTCGTAGATCGCCATGAAAATGCCCGAAAATTGCATTTTTTGTGGTTCAAGGGAGGCACAAGGATCGCTGGAGCAGTTACATAGAAACATGATTTTCTGGGTTTAGGCGACCATTGAGCGTCCTGGCCATTTTTTTGGTCGCTCAAAGGTGGCACAAAGGTCGCAGCCCTGTGTAAAGGGGCCTTAAGGATATAGTATCACAAAATGAAGATATGAAGAAGATTGTTTTTAATTAAAATTATACAGCTAGTTTTGAAAACTCACAATAACATTTACAAATATGAGAACATCATTGTTTATTCTCCAAAATAAAATAAATTCAGTATTAATGAACGCGTTACCTTGTTTGTCAGCTAATGTCGACGTTGACATCAAACATCTTATCAGTGGAATCGTTAGGAACGAAAATATTGATGGAACAGCGACTGAAATAGTAAAAATAAGAGTAACTTAATGTTAGAAAGAAAATAAAGCTTAAAAATAAATGATAATTGAATTGGGTTTTAAGGCGCATCAACTCATGAAAGGTTATATGGTGCCTAACAGGCATAAACATGCCAGGCTCATCCTCCACGTACATCGAGATAAGATGTGGAAAATGGGCCTAAAATCTTCTCACCCTGAACTGTAGAATTGCTGCAAATTCTATCGTAGAAACTCCATTTACGCTTGAGCCACGTTTATTGTTTTTCTGCCACTGCTCTTTTGATGTGAGCGAGATGGCACATGAAACAATGCAGGGGATCATGATGAAGACCTTTAATGAACATGAACAAAAAATGATAAAATGAACATGAATTTGGGGGGATTCTGCCCCTCTGCCTACCCCTCCAAACGATCTGCAGTGGCCTATTCTTTGCCCCGTGACCAAATGGGGCCTCCGGGAACCACACGGGGCTAAATAATAAATGTTGAAGAAAAAAAAGATAGCGATGGAATAACATGGTAATGAACTAGGCTATGTGTCGCAGGGGTCATGACCACTGCAATCTGCAGTTAACATAATTATCAAGTAAGTGTATTCGGGATATGTTTTTTAAAAATGTATTTGCGCATGTGAAGGGGTTGTGGGAAGGGAAGGTGGGGATGTGTGTGTTGGTGGGGCAGGGGGAGGGGGTGGGTGGGTGGGTGGGGGGGGGGGGTGGTGGTTGGGATGTAATTTTAAATTTTAAACTTGGATTCACTATTTCCTTATAATGACAAAGTTATTATCGATTTGTTTAAATCAGAACATTTATTTAAACATGTTTTGTCATGTTCTTAATAATATTCGTATACTGTTAAATGACGAGTAAGAGAAAAGAACACCCTACGTCATACCAATGTTTTTAAATACTTCACCTGATAAAAACAACATTCAATTTCTTTAAGCTAGATGGGCAAAAGGAAGAGCTTTATTATTTATTATTTTCAGTAAGTTCATGGTCGTAATAATAACCAACAGTTTAATTACTTATTTACATTTTTAAACTGTGTACCGGCCACGATAATATAATACAAACAATAGAAAGAGACATATTGTGATTATTTGGTCATATCTAATTATAAGTGACACTTAGGCAATTGAGTACTACGTTAAAGAACTTGCTATACACCGAGAGTCCGTAAACTGTTACATATACGACTATATATAAATCGTGAACTGTTACATATACGACTATATACAATACGTGAACTGTTATATATGTCTATTTATAATACGTGATCTGTTACATACATGTTTATAATCCGGGAACGGTTACATATACATCCTTATTCCATGAAGTATTACATGCACGTCTATATATTGCGGGAACTGTTACATACATGTTTATATTAAATAAATAGTAACTCTTCTTCAAATTTTCGAACACTTGTTCTTTTTCAAGAAAAAGCACAGAAATACAACTTTTAAGTAA